>PVJD01009429.1:0-62782 GCA_004026545.1 Mormoops blainvillei
TATCTATTTATATTTTTTTATAGAGTGGGAGGAAGGGAGACAGAAGAAGGAGAGATACCTCAGTGTGTGAGAGAAACATTGATTGCACGTCCCCAGATGGGGATCGGCCTGTAGCCCAGGCATGTGCCCTGACTGGGAATCGAACCAGCAACCTCTTGTTTCACAGGCTGGCGCTCCAGCCACTGAGCCACGCCAGCCAGAGCCACATGTTTATGTTTAAGGACCACCTGATGAGAATAGTTCCCACGTTTGAAGAACTGCAAAATGCCAGGTAGCAGGCTCTTGAGAGGAACTGAAAAATTAGTCCCGTCAAGAATCTCCACGGACTCAGACGATAACGTAAGGGCCATTTTTAAGATGGCTACCACCACCTAATCTTACACCTTCAGCGAGAGCTGCGGTGGAGACAAGATTCTCAAGTTTTTCTTCATCCGTAATGGAGAAAAAAATCCTCCTCCTCCTCTCGTTCAGCCTCCTGGAGAAGAATGAGTCATTTGGGGAAGGTTACTTTTACTTCTTATTCTGTGAATTGATACAACTCCCTTCCCCTCCCACAAACCAGATGAGGAAAATTGTGAGCCTGGAGTTTCTCTCGGCAGCCGGGTAAGGAAGGAGTAAGAAACGAGGCACCACCAGCAGAGAACACACGTATTAAAAGTTTTCCCTGTGACTGGAAATGGAACTGGTGGCCACCGTGCCCTGCAACAGGTGAGTGCAAAACCGCACGGCGGTCCAGCCCGACGAGGGAGTAGTAGCCAGTGATCTGAGGAAATGCCCTCTCCAGCCATGAAAGGACATGGAGGAAATGGAAATGCATATTATTAAGGGGAAAAAGTCCATGAGTAAAGGCTACATACTGTGTGGTTCCCCGTCTCTGACATACTGGAAAAGGCAAGACTAGGGAGGCCACCCAAAGATCGGAGGTTGCTTCTGCACTTTTGAGAAAACAGAATCTTTTCTGTTTTGTGTGTTTGCATATTCATCGCCTGTTGGGGGGTTGATGCCCTGTTTGAAAACTTGGAAAGTCCAAAGACGGCTTGAGACACCTGCCTGGTTGGGTCCAATAGACACAGAGCATTTGTCACTGGTGTGGCCATGTGGAATGTCGCCTTTCTTCCAATAAATTACATTCTTTAGAGAATACATCAATTTTTTTCTTTTTTTTCTTTTTTTTTTTAGTCATTATGATTTATACTAAGCCAAAGGAAGCAGGTGTCAGAGGGGAGAATTACAGTTCTACGGGGGAAAGGAAAAGATACAAGCTTGTACCGAGGTGAGAATTGAAAATAAAATAAGGGAGAATTGGTATGTCAGCTGTTCTACCCTGGGACATGGATATCTAATAATTTTCAAACCCGGGACACAAGGACATGAGTTAGAGTCTTCAGCGCAATGAAAACACAAACGAAGCCCGGAGCTGTAACTTCTGACGGATTCACGGGCGCGGGCCTCAGCCTTCACACGATTTCTGCCCATCACGTGCAATGTCCACGTTCTCCATCTCATTCTGCCGAGGCCTCCGATCCATCTCCTGTCGGCACACGCTGTGAGAAGCTGTGGTTCCTGGGCCTTTCACAGAATCCGCCTGTTACAGCAAACACACTGGCCCGTTTACATGGGATGCGCAGAACGGGCAGATCCGTCCAGACATTACGCCAGTGCTTGGCTGCCGGGGGGGCTGGGCTTGGAAGGAACGGGCAGGGGTTGCTGAGTGGGGACAGAGCTGCCTTTGGGGCTGGTGCAGATCCCGTGGGACGATGTACTGGGGAACCTTGCTCAGCATTGCCAGTTGCGCAGTGTAAATGGTTCATCTGTGTTACCTGAATTTGACTTAAATTTAAAAAAAGAAAAAAGAAAAATGCCACCACGGGACCCCTGGGGAAGCGTCCAGTTCTGTGTGGACCAGACTCAAAGGTGCCGACTTGCCGACGAAAATGGTCCGCGCCACTTGTTTAGAAAAGTTCTGGGGCGACTGCGTCCGGCCCGGGAGAGACCCGGGTTTTGCCTAGACCCATCACTGCTATCATATCAAGGGGGCTGCTCTCACGGTGTCCCACGGTCACGTACGTCGCCGTTATAAGGTCTACAGGGGAAGTCACTCGGGCCTCTGTGGGGTCACCGCTGGGCAGAGCCATTTCACCACCACCGGGGGAGAGAACTTCTCAAAAGGCTTCTTTGGAAAGGTCGCCGCACGTACAGAGTCCTCGAGGAGGGATACGGGCCACCAGGGGGGAGAGCAGAGGAGGGCGGAATGTTCAGCATGTAATTAAAAGGAGAGGGCAATTTTGTGTTCGGAAATAGACAGAGCCAATGGTCTAAAATGCCACCGCTGGCCACGGCGAGGTGACTAAGTAGCACCCTGGCTGTGGGTCTGTGTTTATTCCCCCGCTGGGCACAGGAGTTGGGGCCCACGTGACACCTTAATAGCACAAAGGAGCCCGTGTCGGCCACTGACGTTGGGCTGGGGGGCCTCCCCGACGGCAGAGCACGGCATTTCAGACCCCAGTCTGCCCCCCACCCCGTCTGCCCCCGAGCTCTGGCCGGTCTTGAGGGAGAGAGAAGCCCAGGGGCAGTGCACGCCCATCACTTCTCTGCACGTGACAGGCTCTTGCTTCCTTTCCCAATGCAATTTGAAGGGTAACTTTGAGTGATAGCGCCCCTTGTTCAGGGACTCTGGGCTCCAGGGGTCTCCTTTCCCTTTTGAGGCACTGCCTTAGGCTGAGGTGCCTCAACTGTTTCACTGAAAGTTTATTACTTGGGTGTAGACATGCGTCGTCCAGGGGTCAAAGGCCCGGAGGCTGCAAGTCGGACCTTCCTACCGGCCGCAACTGGGAGCTCCTTGCAGGCTGAGCGTCCGGCTCTCTCCGCAGGTGGAACATGTTTCATTCTCCAGGGACCCGCGTGCAAGTTCCAGTGGAAACCTGGACAGCCCTCTCCTTTGAGAGCTGTCCCAGAATGCTCCTGGGTTCTTTCTCAAGGCTTCACGGGGGCCCGGGTTTCTCAACATTTCTCAAGCCATGCTCGAGCGTCCAGCTCGGCAAATAACTTGCCTCCCGCCATCCTAGGGTCTGGAGGCCGGGCTAGTGACCAAACTGCGGCGGGACGGACGCGCAGGAAGAAGGGCCCCGTTCTCTCGCGGCTGCGCACACGGCAGGCGCGGGGACCGTAAGAATGTCAGATCCGAGACGTGTGGGGCAGTTGGGGTCTGTCTTCGATCCTGGACTAGACAGAGCGGGGCGGGGCTGTGGGACTCAAAGGGGGAGCTGGGACGCGCAGACGCCCTCGGGTACGTAAATTCCTGCGGGGCCGCCAGGCACAGAGGGACACAGGGTGAGGGCGGTGGGCGTCTAAAGGAACAGGCTCTGCGAGGTTTCTCCCGGGAGCCCCACTCCATTCATATCACGAAGCGACGAAGCTACTGGGACGGTCCCTTTCAAGCAGCAGTTGTTTCTACCTGAATTCCTTCAGGCAGGTGACGGGGAAGGTCAGCGGTCCTTCCTGGCTGTTTTGTTTTGCAATATGCAGCTTAAAATTAACACCCCCAAAGGCATATTTTGGGGTGACAACACGTTGCTCCCTGTCAGTCTGTCCTGCCGCTGTATTCTCACTGAAAGCCTGACCACAGGTGGTACTTCTTCACACGTTTCAGGGAGGACGCACAGTCCTTAGGAAGACATTTCTTTGTACAAGAAGGAAAGTCTTTTTGCGAGAGGAAGGGGCTCACTGGCCTCCCCCCACAGGAAGTTATCTATTAACGGGTGTGCCCCTGGGCCTTGCAGGAAGGAGGCCGGGGGCGAAGGGATTGTAGTCAGGAGACACCAGAAGGGCTGTGCTCTCATCACTGGCCCACCCAGCCGGGGAGCGCGCCGGCAAAATCCTTTCTCATGGAAATAAACCGATTACCATTTATATTTGAACAGCGCGGAGTCATTTGGGAACCATTAAAAAAAAAACTATTTGCCCTGCAGTCACAAACGGACATTTATGTTTGTCACAAACCCTGTCTGGATTCCTACCGCGGCTGGCGCGCGCGTTCACAGGCCCGACCTCACACGCCCGCCCCGCAGAGGCCGAAACGGGGCCTGCGGCGCCCTGGTCGCAGCCCCGCGCGCGCCCCGAGCCGCGCAGAGAAATGCGGGCGTTCACAGCTCCACGAGGCACCCCCTGGCGGGGAGGGAAATGCGGCCCCGCCCCAAATTGCTCCGCGAGAGCCGGCTTTTCGGGCCGGCAGGCTCACCTTGCCACCTAAACATTTGCTTTCAGAAGTGGGTGCTTTCCCTCTTTGCGTTAAAGATTAAAATAGGCCATTGAGCACCGAGGCGCTCGGAGTGACGCCGTGGTGGGAATATGAAAATACTGTCGCCGTCCCCTGTCTCCTAGGTTCCACACGTCCTGCCACCTTGGGGGGAGGAGGCCAACAGTTTTCATCACATGGCGGAGGAAGGAAGCTTTCTTTCCTTCGTTTCGCATCGGTTCCATTAAGGCTCGTGCACACATGAAAATTTAATTCTAATGAATGCTGACAGATGCAGGAATGGGGCCCCTGGAATTCATTATTCATTCATTAGCATGTTTCCCTTAAAAAAAAAAATTATTGGATTTTGGCAGATTCCAAGAAGTCTACCAGTTAAAGGATATGTGATATACTCTGAATGCTGACCTAAACCCGAGTGACACTTTTGGCCAAAATTTGTCTTTACATCCAAAATTCCGTTTCTTAAATGCCCTATGGAGTCGCAGCCTCATCTGAACTTGACCTCATCTGCAGAGACCCCGTTTCCAAAGGAGGTTGTTTGCACAGCTGCCTGGGGTCAGGAATTACACGTATATTTTTTTGGGGGGGGTCGCACAATACCACCCATGATGTCATCTTCACAGGAGCACCTGCCATGAAAAAAAGTACACTATGTCCATCCATTTGCAAAGGGGGAAACGTAGAATAACCTCAAACATAAATAACCAGTGTTGATGCCATCACCATCGATGTCGGTTAGATGTTGGAAAAAAAAGCTTTTCAGGCAAACAGACACGTACAGACGGGGTGTGGCATCTTACCTGGGCACACAGACTTTCAACATTAAAAGGCTACATGCAAGAACAGCAAACACCACCCATTTGCACACGTGTCTACCCAGTGTTTTTGTTTTAAGCCCATCCGTGTGGCATACTTTTGGCAGACTCACCGTGGGCACAGAGCACGTGACACAGTGTCTCCCAGATGTGACAGAGTAGGTCGTGGTCACTGTGTCAGCTCAGCTATGGCTCTAGTGGTGCAGAGCTCTTGTTTTTATCATGTATTACGATTTAAAATGTATAATAACGTTCAACCTTTTTTTTTTCCCCACTGCATCTGTATAGGCATGCGTTGTTTTATTTATTTACTTGTTCATTCAGAGATTTATTGAGGTCACATGGGTGAACACCACGACATGAGTTCCAGGCATACGATTTTATACCACACGCCCCTGTGTATTGCATTGTGCAGTCACCACCCCAAGACAAGTCCCCTTTGGTCGCCCTGTGTTTGTCCCCCGTGACCCTCCTCATCCTCCCGATCTGTTGTCTTTGTCTGTGAGTTTCAAAGCCTCATCAGTGAAAAACAGCACCCATATCAACACACACACACCAAAAAAATGTCAGGTAACTTCCCCGAACACGTTAACACGTACCCGCTCTGGGTGCTCGCTTCACACCTCTTTCTTTTTCTTGCCTTTCATTCCAGGTAATTTTGAGGTTTCCTTAATGAAGACCTAACCATGGTGACTATGGGGGGAGAAGCCTGATTTATGAACAAGACAGGAGAACCGGCGATTTACCCAATTTGTGTTTGGCTTCCTTGGGCATGCTCCCTCACGTCCAGTTGAACGGACGCCCTTCAGCTTTATCTGGTTGCTTATCTGGCCGCTGAACCTCCATCGTGGCTTCGGAGAGGTCGGATTCACACGGCGTGGGCACATGCCCTGTCGGGGGAAACCGTGATTCACACACGTAAACGAGCAGACGCACAGCGCCCTTTATAAGTAAACTTTCAGCCTGCCTGTGAATTAATACCACACCGAGACACTGTCTCTCGGGGGTCCCTGATGCTAGCAGAGCATTGCTGCAGTTCACGGTGTTTTTAAACTTCAGGTACTTTGCAGAATAAGAGTTTGATGGAGTGTCCACCCGCCACCCGCCAGGTGAGTTATTTCTGCTGCTCTGTCGCCCTCAGGGTCTCAGCAAAGGCACCAGGGTCTTAGGTACCTCTTGTGTCTGACAGAGCGTCTGCTCCAGCACGTTGGCACACGTCTCCTGTAATTGCACCGAATAGAATACGCTTTCAGGAGGGGTCCAGGGAACCAGGCCAGCTCGCGGGGCACACTGTCTCCCTCTGCCTGCGGACCACAGCCAGGGCGACCTCAGAGAGGAGTCACTCCCTGCAGCCCAGTGTTACCCGGCTGGCGGTCGTAAAATCAGGCAGCCCGCGGTCTCTGCTTCTCCCTGCAGGGCTTCAGGCTGCAGTCGGGCACCCGGTCTCCTCCCTGCACGTCCACAGCAACGTGGGCTGTCAGGCAGGCCACTCAGAACAGAAGCTGTTGCTGTGACAAAGTTGTTGCCCACAAGGCAGTGTGACGTCCCGATATATCTCCCCACCCGTCCCGTTTCCCCAACCTGCCCCTGTCGCTCCGAGGTTCCAAGGACGCACTGTTCGCACTGTTTCCATCCCGTCGATGAGACCCACAAGGGTTAAGGTTACACGCTAAGGGGGCCTCACCGTGCGGGACCGGTACATCTCGGTAAGGAGACGGCTCCCCGCAAGAGCCACCGCGGGAGATTCTGGGTCCGCCGGCTTCTCCAAAACACCAGCGAGCGACACACACACACAAAGACGGGAAGCGAGACCTGAGCACGGGAACCCGTGGAAAGGCACCCAGCACCCGTACTCCCAAGGGGGTCCCTGCATGAGCCAACCCCACCCCCACCCCCACCCCCGGGCTGCCAGCCTGAGACGTGTGAAGCTGCGTGTTTACAAAGCCACAGGCACCCCTGCGTCATACCACCGTTCTCTGCGGTGGCCGAGACACGGAAACGGCCTCCGGGTGCCTCGATAAGTGACCAGATAAAAAACAATGATAAAATGGGACACTGATCGGCCATAGAAAACATAAAATACTGTCATTTGCGATGACGCGGGTGGACTTTGAGTTCCTCATACTCAACCAAATATGTCAGAAAAAGTTAAGAACCATACGATTCCACTCATATGTGGGATATAAAATGGAAAATAACAGATGAATAGTCAAGAAAAAGACACAAAGACGGATGGTCGGAGACAGCAGTGTGGTGGAGAGCAGAGGGGAGCGGGGGAAGGGTAAGTGCGTAGGAAAGAGTAAAGGGGTCCAATCCATGGGGGCAGGAGATGGTTTGACTTTGAGAGGTGGACGCCCAGTGCAATATACGGATGATGTGTCGTAAAAATGTGCCGACATAATTTTATTAATCCATGTTACCCCAGTAAGTTTAAGAAATCACAAACCAACCGTTAATTTCAAAATAATTAACTACACGATACAGAATTTTATAAACTCTGTCCTGACAGAGAGTGCTGGAATATTCCAGAAAGTGGAGGGAAGCTACTTACAATCATGTCAAACTAATATTTACATTATTTAAGAATATACCTATGTAATTCGATTAACCAGTGTTACCCCCATAAATTCAATGTAATTTTTTTTTTAAAAAAGGAATCTATATGCACACTTATACAAGGCAAAGTCTAGCACATTAAAGAAAATACCCTGAATTCCACATTCCCAGTTTATCGGATACTTCACTTCAGGACGTAAACAGGAAATCTTTTTACACGTCGTGAAACATGACCTCCAGACGAAGCGTCAGGAGTGCGGTCCAGCAGCGGCACCACCAAGAGGGTTGCTAGAAAAAAAACTGGGCACGATGTAGGGCAGACACAGGGAAACGTACCTGACTTTCTTTGTTATTAGCAAGATATAAACTTCTTTCAAAAGAATGAAAAGAAATCCGATTCCATGGGCTACAACACAGAATCACACACGAGGTCACATGCACTCAGCCCATGGAAAGCATAACATGAGGCCCTGAACTGTAAATTAAATTCAAAACGCACCTGGTGTATCATAACTGACTGACTGATGGAGACAGGAATTTGTGAAGCATTTTCCTTTGCATATCTGGCATTTGCACTTTTTATACAGAAAATGCTATTAAAATAGCAGAAGGGAATTGGAATGTGTTAAAACGCTGCCCATCTTCCACCTTTAAACATAAGGAATACATAATAAACAGTATATTTTGCAGCTTCATTCAAAATGATATACCTTGGAGCGGGGGGCGGGGGGCAGGGGGTAGAGTGTGCTCTCGTCTCGGAGACACAAAAAAAAATATGCATGGTCCAGCAGCCCCCAAAAAGAGGCAACTGTATGAAAATATGAGTAGCAAGCAGGGAAAGTGAAGTCATAAAGGGGTCTTCTTGGCTGCGGATGGTCACTCGCAGGGTTACAGTCATAGGTGCGGACAAGCCCCTTCGTTGACATCTGAGACAGGCACCTGATGAAACGCACCTGTTTGTTTCCTGTCGATCTATATGTACTGTGTACACGGAAGAAAAGCGGGCCAGACACCTTTTGGCTCGGGGCACGGCTGCGTGACCACAAAGCTTCCCGGAGCCTTTCTTAGCCCAGCCACCGTCTGTTACTCTGCAGGCGCTGAAAACTCGCCAGTAAGTTTAAATACTTAAAAACGGACTCCATGCGTTTTTTGTTTTTGTTTCTGTTTTTCCTAATGATTCCCTCCGAGTCCTTAGAAGCAGGCGACCTTTCGCTTTCCGTTTGCATTCGCATGCAGCACCGAACACTTTGCCCGAGAATTGTTTGCGATGTACGGATCGAGGCACGTGACTTGTACTTCTGACCGGAAGCCTGACGCTTGTAATTTGTTTGACCTTTGTTGAAAAATAAACCCTTTGCCTGTCACAAGGTAAAGGTGACATGCAGGAAAATAATGAGACAGGGTGTCATTTTGCCAAAGTAACCCCCCAAAAAAGAGAGAGGGAGAGAGAAAGATACAAATTGGATGAAAAATCACTGAGCCATGAAAGAACATTCCTTGACATTTACTGAGCTCGTAACAAACCATTTAATGCTGTTTATTGTCAAAAAAAGAAAAAGAAAAAATGACAGGGCTGGAATTTTCAAAAGAATGATTTTCTGGAACCTAAAAAACAAAATGACATTATTTAATCCTCTCATTTTAACAAAGTCTCAAATACAGTTGGTGAATTTTTACTCCTTCCCATCCAAGATGCACAAAACCCACCAGAATGGTTTCGTTTCCCAGGAAAGGGAATTGCAGCAAGAACTGTGATTTACACGGGCATCCGCTGTCTTCACTACAATGTCGAACCCCTCCGTCTATGAAAACCCTGCCAACAACTTTACCCTAGTCGATTACTGACTATGTTTTTCTATAGGAAGTCCCTTCAATGGTTTCAGAAAATGTTACAGAAATCAAAGGAGAGCCAGTCCATCCTGTTCCCAAAGTGTTTTGCTAATGAAAACGCATCCGTCCTGTGAAATCAGGGAAGAGCAGTTACAGGTAGTCCTCAGGCCTCGGCCTTTGAAGCGCCGTGACAGTAAATCATTCACTGGCTGCAGTTACCTTGGACTGGAATCTACATACCATGTCGGATTTTCCTAACAATCTCTGAAAAGTTATTTATGTTCGCAACTTCACAATGTCATCATTTAAACATCGTCTTACACTACTGAATCTTCAAACACTAATACAAAAAAATATAGGCACCGTTGTGCTCATGGCAGCGTTATTTATAATAGCCAAGATCTGGAAAGAGCCCGAGTGCCTGTCGGCAGGCGCTGAGCGGATTAAAAAACAAAACAAGAAACACCGTGGTATATTCACACGACGGAGCAGCACACAGCTGTAAAAAGTAACAGCGGACTCTTACCTTTTGGGATGACGTGGATGGACCTGGAAAGCGTTATGGTCAGTGATGAAGGAAGCCCATCAGAGAAAGAGGAATACCATAGGGTGTCACTTACATGTGTCATCTCATGAACAAAATAAACCAATCTAGAAACTAGAAGCGGACTTAGAGGCAGAGAAGAGACTGACAGCTGTCAGACGGGAGGGGGAGGGGACTGGGGGGAATGAAGGGGAAGGGGGCAGCCAAAGGACCCTTGTGCCTGGTCCAGGGACACGGACAGAGCTGTGGTGTGGACAGAAGGAAGGGCGTCGGGGCTGGGAAGAGGCAGGCAGTGGGGCGGGGGGATTGATGGGGACACCCGTCATAGTGCCAACAACAAAAATAATAATTCATGCAGTATCACGTTAAAGCAGTCATCCTGGCTGGTGTGGCTCAGTAGGTTGGGCATCGTCCTGCAAAGCCAAAGGCTGCAAGTTCGATTCCTGGTCACGACCCGGGCTGGTTTGCCGGTTTGCAGGTTTGCCGGTTTGCAGGTTTGCAGGCTTGGTCTGCCCTTGGGGTGCACGTGAGAGGTTTGTCCCCCTCTCTTCCTCCCTCCCTCTCTCTATAAAAAGTAAATAAATAAACATAGAATATTTTTGAAAAGCGCCATTGAGAAATGAGTAAGGAAAATCAATTGTGAATAAAGCCGCAGCTGAAACATTTTTAACTCAGTGATTCTGCAAGGCCCCCCGGCATGGCATTAAACATTTCGCTCCAGCGCAATGCCGCACTTTGGACACCCATTCACAAAAGCAATGAAAGGAAGTCCCTGCGGAAATTTACCACCGCGCGTTTAGAAATGTCCTCCGTTTATTGAATCTGCATCGAGAATTAGACATTGATGCGTATTGTTGTGATTAATCATCAGGTCACCCGGCAAACGTTTAACTGTAGACTTCTTGTTGCTCTTTCTTTGATAGATTCAACGTGAACTCGATAATAACGCTGATGATTCGTTCTAAATATTTGTCTCTTTCCCTCATGGTCATTTATGTGCACGACGCTATTCTTGATCACGTAAATCTTGGTTTGGGGGGCATTTTCTGAGACTACGTTGTCCCATGGCATATTTCACACCACACGTGGCCTGATTCAACTTCCGCTGTTTCAAAGCATTTTATGGAAAGTTGGGTGAAACAGAATAGGACTCATCTGAGCAATCTTTCTGATGAAATGCTTTTAGCTGCGTTTTTAGGGATTGATTAATTCATTCAAACCACATAAAAGCCCCCATGAAATATACAGCTTTCAGAGTGCTCACTTCTGCGTGGATGTCTTAGAGCACCTCTTTCTGACAGAAAGGTTTAAACATCAGGAGGGCGTGATGAATTCCAACGGGGCCCTCGGTTAATGGACTCCCGGTCCCGCCGCAGGTCCCCGGAGCACCGTCTCACTTTATATTCCGTGCGGCAAAAAGAAAAGGACCTTCTGCATTCAGCGCAGCTCTCCCTCCAGATGACATTGTGTTTGCAGAATGGAAGCAGGGTTCCAGGCTTGCACAACGGGACATTACAAGGGGCATTTAGGGGAGCTGGGCGCGGGGCGGCTTCCATCAGAGTAGGCGAATCCGTCTCAGTTACTCCTGCTGTCTCTTTGCGGGCCTCGTGCCGTGTGTTTTTTTAGCTGGCTCCTGCTGCCGCCGGATTAGGCAAAAATATAAAAAGAAGGAAAGAATTTACTTGCGTGAATTGACTGAGGCGTGAGATGTCTTTTTGAAGCTAGTTTTTTTCTTGTTCTGGGGGGGAAGCTGCAGACATTTTTGGATTATTTTTAGTACCGCTAGATATTTAGACAATTTCTCTGTGTATTCAAATACACCACGGGCTTATTTACGTAATATATATATGATGTCTATGTATGTAGATGTTTACCTTTCCACATAAAACACATGCATGTCCCTCTGCACGTACACACATACATATCGAGACACATAGAATATTGTCTGCTCATGTATAAGATGTGAATGTGTGCAAACTAAAAAGAAACTAAACGCATAGGCCACACCGGGGTGTTACAAAGCTACCACTACCATCGTGGTCTTTGGTTCGCAATGTCTGCTGTCTGTACACCAGCCCCGAAGGTCTAACGCCCACCTTTTGTTCAGCCTGCCCACTCATCTCAAACACCGGGTTGGACACTTTTGCTTCCAGTCCAACACGTGCAAATGCAAGGGGTCTCGGCACGGGGCTGAGTGTCAGTGACAAGGCGGACGGCTGACCCTCTGCACCCCGCCTCCAGCATGAGAGGCATTTCCCCTTCTGTTCAGAGAGTGGAGCCCCCCCGTCACCCCAGGCGTGGGGACCCTTCCAGGAAATGGGCACCACGAACCAGAGGCAGTAAAAACCAGGGATGCAGGGCTTTCGGCTTCACATGCGACGAGAACGGGCAGAAGTCCTTGACTTTCGGCCCAAACGCTCAACACATCTCCAGCTTGGCCACCGCTCAGCCCTGTGACCTCGCCCCGCAGTGGCCACGCACACTGTCCTTTCTCTGTTCCTCCTCACTCACCGCCAGGCCGCCCGTCAGCCCCATTTAATCTGGCTTTTGCGTGGTTTGGACACGGAGGCCACATTTGCTAACCTTGCTGATTACCTAATTTTCAAACCCAATGAACAGCAAATAATTGTCGATGTGGCTCTCCCTCCCTGGAATATATTTCTGCTGCCACCGACCCGCTCTGCCGCCGTCACCCTGGGCCCCTTCGCACCGAGGCTGAAATGCTCTTTTTTCATGAAACCCACTGTTTCCTTTCCCCACATGTGAGGGGAAGCTTGTCCTCCCCTTTAGTCCCCACTGTCCCTTTCGAAGGACACTCTTCATTACACGCAGAGGGAGTGAGAGTATGTTTCCTTGTTGCCCATTTTGATAGGACTGTTCCTCTCCGATGAAGATTATTTGGGGGTTTTTTCACTGACAGTGGAAGTTCCATAAAACATATCATATCTGTTGTCTGTGGACCTTGCAAAATGAACAATGCCGTTTATCTTAATATGTCTGCGAAGAAACCTATTTATGTGCTGGCCATCGTTCACAAAGTTGATAATGAATTTTGGAGAAAGGCGACCGTTTTTACTCCTGTCGTTTCTGACTATCTCCAGCATAATTGGGTTGTAGGGAGTTAATAAATGTGGCATCGTATTTTCTTTCTCTCAGATCAAACATTTGCTTATCTGCAACGTTGTTGAATGTGTGTAACAAATATATGTGTATGCTCCTTCTCGCATAGCTGTGCACCCCAGGTCATGTGCAAGATTGTATCCCACATAGAAACAATGCCCGTGAGAATTTTTCATTCAGAGCTTAATTTTTTGGTGTTCAATGACAGTTGACATTCAATAAGATTTTATAATAGGTCCATAACGGTTAGATATTTGTATAATCTATGGAGTGACACGCCCCCCCACTGATTGTCTTAGATCAGAAGATTCATGAACACATCATTACAGCTCACTGACCTGTTTAGCTGCATGACGGTCTGCAGACATGGGTCTACAGTTACCAGACGCAAGACAAGGTGCCCCGTTAACTTCAAATCATAGAGAGCCACCCCACTATTTTTAGGGGGGGAAATTCCCTTGTAAGGCTTGGACAGGTTTGTATCAAAAAATAACCCTCATGTCTGAAATTCAAATTCACCTGGGAAAGTCATATTTTATTTTGCAAAAGTGAACAGTGCCCTTAGATCGATCACTCCTTAAAATGTTTGTTGACTGACTCCATGGATGAAGAGTGCATTCAAGAACGGATTATTTTAGAATGGTTCTCATGATGAGATCCAATAAGTACCAAGCCAACAGACCCCTAAAAAAATACAACCTGCTCTGTTAAAATTGCTCCAATGTAGGATCCCTCACCCCTACCCGTCCCCCACCACACCTTGAAGAATTCGGAGATGGTCCTTCCCCGCATAATGTGTTAAGTGTTCGCCCATTCTTCAACTTTTATTTCTTCAGGTTGAACGACCTGAAGTCTTTGGGCCTTTTCTTTGTTGCCTGTTTCACAGCTCGAAATAATGGTTTCCATTAAAATACGACATCGATGCTCAAGAAGCGTTAGGGGTGGCACCGCGGGTTTAATGTCTCATTAGAAAAGCAGGCAGCTTCGTGTGGAAGCTGACCGTCACATGGCATGTTCAGTTCTAATCAGAACAGCTCCTGTGAAAAATGTGAAAAACTGCCCATATTAAGGAACCCAGCTCGGGTGTTCAAAAGTTATCAAGTCGCCGCTGGGTTTTTCTGTAAAATAATACTCTCTGAAGATCACTCTGTTTGGCAGGCTTTCAACAGCACAGCCACGGTTTTACTCTTAAATTAATCTTAGAATAGTGTCATTCAAGTTTAGCCATCTCAAAGAAAATACTACTTCGATTCCTTTATTGGAAAGAAGTGGAAGTCAGATAAAAGACATTCTGGCTATAAAAGTCTCAGGAGTTGGGCAGAATTACACGGCGACCGTGGAATGCTAATGCCTTACGCACCACAGAGAGCGCCGGAGGGGGTTTCTACACAGGGATTTGGAAGCATCAAGTACTAAAAACTGGAAGAAGTCAAACCGATGCGGAGGATCCAACGAACGCTTCCCTGCAGTGAATTCTGGGACTGTTAAGTTTTCCCGCCAGAGAGGGAGAGAAAAAGACCCACGAAGGGAAAACCTGACGTCTCGTCTAAGAGACAGGGACGGAAGAAGGCTTGGGACAGCTCTCAGTTTCCCTGAGTCCATCCAGGGCGAAGTGTATTTTCGCTCGCGGTGTCGAAATACGTGCCAACTGGGAATGCTTCATGGAATTACGTTGAGTTTGCTGCGTATGGCACCAGCTTCGGGGCGGAGTGACTTTCTGCAGCGTTGCTGGGGTCTGGAGCTGGGATCAGTGACGGAGGACGGAACCGAACCAGCACGGCGGCGGCATGGGCGAAGGGTTGCCTCCGCGGGCAGAAAGCCTGGACATTGGGAAATGGAATCGTGGGTGCGGCGGGAACAACAGCCCTTCCAGGTGTATTGTCTCCCTAGGATCGCAAAAGCCTCAAGTCAAGCCCATTAAAATGGCCAAACTACCTTTACGGAGCTGGGGAGAATGGCGTTTAAGTAAATATAGAAAAATGTGTAAAAACTAGCTAGATTATATTTTAGAAATAGACGGCTGGGAGAGGGGACTAGCCCTCCCAGACACTGGAAAACGTAACGCAATGTCTCTATTTTTAAAGTGGGATGCTTTTACTGTGATAGACCCACAAGTAATTAAAGTAGAAGATAAAATGTGTTGCTAGACCCGAGAATCTACAGAAAAGTGCGTGAAAAGACGGCACCTCAAATTCTTGGGCGAAGATTTCTGAGTAACGCTGAAACCTTGGTTCTCAAACTTGATTTGTCCCCGAAGGCTGCATGAGAGCCGAGTTGTTCTAGGCGGGAGCTGTGCGCGAACCGAGGTCTGAGTGAGAAACGAGGACCGACGTTTTTCTGAGGGTGCCTGTGAGCCTGTCTTCGATGTTTTATACTGTCTGAATGGCCTCGTTCTCCAATATAGACGTATAACCAAACGGATGGAAAAAGGGGAAAAAACGTAAAAGTTAATACAACAGAGAAACAAAGAGAGACCGAGCTGTATTTCACGTGAACGGTATAACTACAGTGGGGAGAAGGCGTTGAATCCGGACAGCACGGTAGAAATCACCACGAATGGGATAGACAGACGCCAAACACCAGCGTTTGCCGACACGCCCGCGGAAGTCCTGGGAAAAAAAAAAATGACCACATCGCTTTTGTGGTATCCCAGCCAAAAAAGGTATAATCGGATCTGGTATGACACATCAGACAAACGCAGAGCAAGGGGCATCGTAAAAATAAATATGTGAGTTAGCACCAGCGGAGACAAAGAAAACTCCACAAGCCTTTCACGGCAAAGCGGGTCAAAGAGACACGAGAAAGAAATACAACGCGGGACCCAGAGCTGTGTCCTGGATGAAAAAAAAAATTCCTTTGTTGGCCTGTAAATAAAATGAATGGGTCCAAATTTGAATAGGTTCTGTGGATTGGATAATGGCCTTGCAAGACTGTTGATTTCCTGACTTTGATCGCCCCACTGATTAAGTACGGAATGTGCATATGTAAAAAACACACACTGATGTTTTTGTGGATAAGTGAGGATTACATCTGCAAATATCCTGACCTCTGGCAACTCCCGGGGATTCAGATAATGGGCCCACTTTGAAAACGATTGTTCTGTCAAAAAAAACCACCTCATTAGGAAGAAAACATACCTTGAAATCCTTCTGCCAAACAAGAAAACACTGGTGATGTAATGAAGAAAAAGCATATTTTATTCTCTGGATTCCTTTTCTCATTAAGAAACACATCTCATTCATCCAAGAAACAGTATTTCTCCGGTACCAAACGTGTGCCCCGGGCATGTCCTCCGGGGTTGTTCGGTCAGTAAACAAGACGCCTGAGCTACTGATAGCAGAGAGAAGGGTCTTCCTTCATCAGGGATGTGTCTTTGTGGGAATCTCTACAACACGCTTTGGCTGGAAGACCCTGCAGGTTTGCGAATCAGCATGAACTTAGATGGGATGTACAACATCTGACGCGAGCAGTGGTTTATGCAGGTAAGACTGTGGTTACACTGAATTCTCAAAGGCGTTGTCACAGGTCGCCTGGAAATCCGTAACTACAGCCCGTTGTGTGGCCAAAGCTCCCTTTGTTTGGAAACGTCCCCAAAAAGTCATTTTTAATTGAGGGAAATTATGTGCCACTGCCTCCTTCCAGGGATGGGGTGCGGGGCAGGCTCAGAGCCCAGTGAGGGTTACGGGTGCTGGAGTCACCACTTCTCTTTTTTTTATTATTTTCATTTTGGGCTCTACTTACTGTGTGGTTCCGGTTCTAACCTAAGTAAGAAACAGATACCTTGGCGTTCAAGTTCAACCACCGCCCTTTAAAAATAAAAAAAAAAGGCTTCAAATTTGTTCGACAGCAAATGTGTTTGCCAGAACCCAGTCCTTTTCTCATTTTCCTCCTTTTTTCCTTTGCTTTTGACTTGCCCACGGTGAAGCGCGCTGACCGCCTCTCTCTCTCTCGGACCCCCGATGTTTCTGTTCGTGCTCACGTGGACCCTCCCTCCGGAAGCATCCTTCTGGTTGTCAGCAGAGACACAAATCCCGGGGAACGTGCACCAAACAGACCCCAGGGTGACGGTTTTCAGAGAACCTCCAGACATCGGCTGGCCTGTGTGCCCTGAGCAGACACATAGGGAATCCTTAAAAACCACACCCGTGTTCCTGGTCAGCTTAAAGGGGATTGCAGAGCTTTCAAAAGCAAAGCATCAAAAACGTTTGTATGTCACCTCCCACTGCTCAGAACGGCCGTCATCAACAAATGGACAGACAACGAGAGCTGACGAGGACATGGAGAAAAGGGACCCCTCGTGCACTGTCCGTGGGAGTGCAGCCTGGGGCAGGCCCTGTGGGAAACAGCTTGCAGGTTCCTCAAAAAAATTAAAAACAGAAGTGTTTTTTGGCCCAGCGATCCTGCTACAGGGAATTTATCGTTGGAATCGCAACACAGAGATTTGAAAGAACATAAGCTCCCTTGTGTTCAGTGCAGCCTTATTCCCTGTCACCAAAATACGGAAGCTGCCCAAGTGTCCATGAGTAGATGAGAGGATGGAGCAACGATGGGACATTCACGCAGTGGAATACTATGCAGCCGTGAAAAAGGAGGAAGCCTTGCCTTTTGCGACAGCGTGGATGGACCTGGAGTGTGTGATGCTCAGTGAAATAAGCCCATCAGCGGAAGACAAATACCATGAACTGTCACTGATATGGGGAATCTAATGAACAAATGATACTGAGAAACGAAACAGAAACAGAGGCATGGACAGATGGATAGCCTGAGAGCTGTCAGAGGGATGAGAGCAGGACCAGGTGACAGAAAGGGAAGGGAGTAGCGAAGGAACACGGGCGCCTGCCCCGTGGGCACGAGAGCCATGAGGGGCGGACACAGCACCAGGGGAAGGAGGCGGGGGGGAGGTGGGCAGTGCCGGGGAGGCACGGAGCTCTGCAATGCTGCCAGCAATAAAAATACAGCTGGAGATTGCTAAAAAGTTTGCTTTGCTTATGGGTAAACACGGAGGCTCTGAGTTCAGACCCAGACTGCGACTGTGGGCGGTCACAGGACGACCCAGTGCGCTCGATGCACCCTCTGGTGGGGGCGGGAGGGCTCTGTCTACCGCAGGGAGCCCAGCCTCCTATGTCGCAAAACAAATACGGCCGGACCCAGGTTCGCCAAACCACAGCCCCCCCGCGTGAGAGCTGACCCGCCGTCGCGCCCAGGGAACCGTCACACTCAGTCCAAATCGCGGCCACTGAGCACTGACAGCACCGGCGTGTGACATGGCTGACATGTTCCTGTAAAGGTGGGGTTTACTTCTGGGCGCATTTTCCCCTACATCACCCTAACTGCTAGGGTGGCCGCGAATGGGTGTTTTCCTATCTGCGCACTGAAAATGAGCGAGGAAAGAGCCGTCTGTGAGTGCCCAGCCTTGCAGGTCCCTCGGACGCCCTCCTCCCTGGCCGGAGGGGGGCAAGGGGTCCCACTGGGGTCGTGAGTGCCTTTCTGTAGAGGGGGGTCTGGCTGTGTCTCTCCATCCTAGGCGTTGGCAGGGCCCCTGGGTTGGGCATCTACTGTGCACCATACCGAGATGCTCGATTCCCCCACCCCATGCTAACCCACACCGTGCCCGGAAGGCCTGCTGCCTGCCGCCGCCCACCCCGCTCCTGGCCTCCAGAACAGAAACGTCTGTAAACCCCCAGCCAGATTTCTAAAATAGTGTTAGGTCTTAGCGCTCTCTCAAGGCTTCTTAGATCTCTTACGAGAGTTGAAATTTCTGACGGGATTTCTGTTCAATACGCTGTTACTCTGAGAAATTTTTTTTTCTTTTTTTTTTTTTTTTTTTTTACAAAACACGACCTCTTGGTAGGGCAACAGATATATACAGCTCGTCCAATCATTATGCAAAATGATCGGGACCATTCTTTGGATGAAATACACGGGGTCACGCAGAAGCCAGGCCTGCTTGCGTGTGGTGGGTGGGCCGCGTGACTGTTTCGCAGGAGACGGACAGCAATTTCAACAGCACTTCACCTGAAACGTCCTAGGGAGGGCTTGCATGGGAAATTGCTGTGTTGTAGAATGACATGCTTCTGGTCTAGTCAGAAAGGGTTTTGTCATAACAAAGGGGCATCACTGGCGCCTGACCCTGTGCGTGGGGAGGTTAAGGAGCCGTCCACGTCACATATGCCAGGCGGCGTGTTCAGACCTGCCGGCATTACCGGCAGCTGGCGTCCCAGCACGGCTCTCCCCTCCAGACCTGGAACCCTTTGCTGGTGGCCTGCGATGTCAGCCCCAAACATTCCTCAATGCACCTTTGGAAGGCCACGGACGACGTATGTCCAGCCTCATGGAAATGGCAATTTTCAGGTGGTGCCGAGTCTCCCAGTCCTTTCTTCTCCAATCAGTTCAGAAAGAATGGGAACTTGGGGTATCGCTACTGGTTGGGGAGGTGACATACTAGGCAAAACTTTGTGGTCAGCAGCTGTGGAGACCATTAAACAGAGGGTTGGGGTGGGGGGAGTCGCCTTATCACTGACCGGTGAGGTTCACCAGAATTTTTTCTTTTTTTTAAACACAAGATCTAGGCAACAGAGCCACACGGGGAAAATGCAATGACGATAGCATTTCTCTCTGAACTGCAGAGAAATGGGACACAATGGTTCCTGAGATTCAGGGGGAGACTCAACATAATACCCCTTCTTGTTCGCGAAGCAAAGTGCCCATGTCCACACGTTCATGCCAAGCGCAGTAAAACCAAAAACATTTGCAAAGCAGAGAATCTTCTTTGCCACCGAAAACCCTTCACGGCTGGATAAGGTTTCCATCATAGGTTGTATGATGAGGTAAAACACCCAGGTGTTGGTTTGTGGTTCCAATCTCAACCGCAGCAACTTACCTATGACCCTGTGATCCCATATTCATTCCTCTTTTTCTTTAAAAAAATCACAAATTACCGGAGTTTTATAAAGCAGGTAACAAGGAAGGGGGTGCTTTTATAAGTAGGACGCGATTGCTTTGCTGAACTGTGTCTCCGAACACCCACCGTGCTTTCTGTGATCCCCCAGAAGTTCAGACAGGCTTCCGTCTGGGGACGCAAAGGGGCCGATGGGAAGGCGTGGGCCAACCCCCATTTTCCAAAGTGACAGATTATTAAAAACAGTGTGTTGGCTTTGGATATAGAAACAGTGCTTGGAGTGTAAATGTTGCAACTGCTTGAAATTCACATGCTTGAAACTGAGCCGAGAAAGTTACCTGCTAAGAACCAAGACTGTTTTGAAATTCCTCCTTGTGATTGAACCGACATGTCTCTTCCAAAAGGCAGCCACTCAACGTCTGCTTATAGATCTTTTCAGCGTGCCTGGGGCTGGGGTTTGGCAAAGGGATGGACTGTCTCAGTGCAGGGCAAGGCATCCAGCAGGTGCTCAATTAATGTTCCCGGAATGAAGAGTCCCTCAAACGCACACCGGCTCTAGAGACCAGACATCTTGGGCCTGGAGTTCCATGGCCTTGGCCAGAATCTCTGCCACTCCCACCGATTTCCTAGACCCTCTTCCACGTGTTCTGACTGCGGGGCGGTGGGGGGGACAAAAAAACAAAAAACAAAAAACGATTAAACTTTTATACGCTGATTTTTTTTTTTTTAATTACCTGGAAGCCACGCCGTGGAAGATGAAGAAAAGACACAGTGAGCGATTAATGGTCGTCTGCGTTCTGTATGGGAATCGTTTCGGTTCATCGCTCTTGTCATTTTTCATTCACACGCTGCGAGGACAAGGAGACCAAGTAAAA
Organism: Mormoops blainvillei; assembly: GCA_004026545.1. Taxonomy (NCBI): domain Eukaryota; kingdom Metazoa; phylum Chordata; class Mammalia; order Chiroptera; family Mormoopidae; genus Mormoops; species Mormoops blainvillei. The sequence goes on from PVJD01009429.1 coordinate 20,894, forward strand.
TAAGAACGGTGGACATGTGTGTAATTCCTCGTCCATATAAATAGGCATAATTTGTGGTTCCAAACCCACAGAGAAAAGTCATCAGCCCTCACGTTTAAGCGGGAGACAAAGAACGACACCCAGTGGCAACTGCCCGGACAACAGCGTCCGAAGGTACGTGTCGGAGAAGTCCCCGTTGGCGTTCTCCCCTTCCGCCATCAGCGATACGCTCCCAGGACAGCTTGATGAGTGTTACCTTATACGACATGTTTAATCTCATGTAAAAGACCAATATATAAATGGGATGTTAAAAACTCGTAAGGACTTGAAATGTAATAACACACTTCGAAGGTTTAATAACACCCTTCAGAGGTGTGTGATTTTGCGATTCAGGTCAAATTGACTCCCTTTTTAGATGCTGAAAGTGGGGAAATTATATGATGTTTCAGCCATAATTGATCTAGAAAGAAAAATAGCGGGGCAGTATGAAAAAGGGGCGTTTCCGTATTTAGACAGACATGGAATAGCTCCAGCGGGTGATCGTGCTTTGCAATTTATTTGATCTTTTGGTCTGGGGGGCACTTGTGGCTTTCAAATATCTATTTTCCAACCCAGTGGCTGTTTGTTATCTTCTATTAAAGATGCATGTGTAACAAGCCCTGGTCGCATAGCTCACTAGGTTAGGGCGCCATCCCAGGTCGCCAGGGTTGCGGGTTCGATTCCTGGTCAAGGCTCGGACAAGAATCGACCGACGGATGCATCCGTAACTGGGACAACAAACTGATGTCTCTTTCTCTCTTTCTTTTTCTCTCTCTCTGTCTCTCTCTCTCCCCCCATCCCTTTCCTCTCTTTTTCTAAAATCAAGAAATATAAACATTTTAAAAATGTGTGTGCCGCTGCCCTGCACCATGAAAGAGCGTAGAGATCAGTACTGCTGATGTGGAAGGGGCTTCCCCTCTACTGCTGTTTTGTCGGTTTTTGTGCGGGCATCATGCAAGTGCGCACGGCACGACAAATGTCTTCTTGGTTTCTGATTTAGCTGCCAGCTCTGAGCTCTAAACCCCTGAATTCATAAACAAGTATAATCACCCTTTTTCTAACTGAACACATTGGTTTCCTGTGCCCTCACAGAGACGTCATTTAAGGCCTCCTTTGCATTCTCGGCCAGCAAATGTCCCTTTACCTCCTTCTGGGAGTGAAAATCTGAACTCACTGGTTGCATCCCCCGCACCGAGCCCCCGCCCCCAAAAAGACACCCCGAGCCGTATCTTTCTGCCTGGGCCCTCATTCTCCCAGCCTCTGTCCTGTGCCCGTCGGCCTCGAACTCTTCTCTTCATGTTGTTTAATTTCACACACGCAGTTTGCAGCTCTTGAAGAGAACCTTCTACAGGTCCATCTGTCCTGTGTCCAAGCTGACTTAACGCCTGTGACATTTCCAAAAACGCCTGTATCTTCCTAACACGAGCGACAACAGAAAAAGGAAGATGCCTTGCGGGGGTAAAGGGTTGCCACCCCAAAATAAGAGGTGGCGTATGGACTTTAAGCGGGTTATTTTTAAGAAACAAAATACCCAGGAAGGACCTCTGACCTCCCCATCACCTGCCTGAAGGAATTCAGGTAGAAACACCTGCTGCTTGAAAGCGACCATCCCCGTAGCTTCGTGCCTTCGTGATATGAACGGAGTGGGGCCCCCGGGAGAAACCGCGCAGAGCCTGTCCCTTGAGACCCCCCGTGTCCCTCTGTGTCTGTGAACCCGAGGGCGTCTGCGCGTCCCAGCCGACCTGTGCGTTACGACCTGCTCCCCCTTTGAAGTCCCACAGCCCCGCCCCACTCTGTCTAGTCCAGGATGGAAGACAGACCCCAACTGCCCCACACGTCTCGGATCTGACATCCTTACAGCCCCCGGGCCCGCCACGTGCACAGCCCTGAGAGAACGGGGCGTTTCCTCCTGCTCGTCTGTCCTGCAGCAGTTTGGTCACTAGCCCGGCCACGAGACCCAAGGATGGCGGGAGGCACCCTCACTGTTTGTCTCCCGCTTGGCAGTTATTTCTAAAGGGAAGGGAGTGACCCATACAGGTGAAAAGGCGAGTTTGTGGGGCAGAGAGGGAAACGGAAACGTAAGCAGGCGCCGCGGACAGACGTCCCGACCGTTCCCGGGAAACAGCCCAGACCACAGCCACACGCTTCACTCGCAAAGGCAGAAAACTGCAGAAGAAGGAAAGAAAAGATCCTGCTTCTTCTCAAAACAAAGAGGGAGGGTGGAATCGGGTACTGGCGCTTGTCAGGCCACAGTTCCCCATCAGAAATTAAAGGCGAATGATGGATTTTTTTGATATACAGATCGCGTGTACATACACAAATGCACATGTACGTATACACTGGCATATAGACACACGTGTGCACATGTATTTTAAATCTATTAGAAGGTATTTGACATTACAAGACAATCTATACTACGTTAATTATATTCGCACACTGATGGTGGGTCCATAATTGATCGTGTCAGATATAAAACAATCCGCGGTTTCTATCGATCGATAGGTAAATAATATAGATATGGATGGAAATATTGAGGTTTCTAATCTATGGTTAGCCTACCGTCTTGATGAAAACCATCCAGCATTTAGCCAGGGTGAAACGATGGGGTTAAGAGGAATAAAAGCTTTTAAGGATCGTTCCGAACATGCCAGTGTGTATAGGAAAACTGGAAATAATTCACGTTTCCAAAACTGGTCCCTTCAAAGTGCATGTTGCCTTCGGTCCCCACGTGCCTCCCTTGGGGACGTTTGACAGCTGCCCTTCTGCCCCTCAGAGCCCTGTGGTCACTCGGGGCCCAGTGCCTGCGTGACCGTGACCTTGGATTCTGCAGGTTTAAAAAGGCAGGTGGCGTGATGACCCAAATCCCCGCTCAAAGAGGGCACAGGCCTTCCTGCCGGAGAGGATGGCGCTCAGTGCAGAACTCAAAGCCCATCGGGGACAAGGGCCAGAGAGCCCCGCAGGCTGCACTGACGTGTCCTCGCTTTGTGACGCCGGCCCGATGTAGCCTTTTCAGGGCAGAGTGTGAAATGTCTCTGCGTGTCCAGAGCAAATCCTAGACCCGGAAGGGTCCGGAAGGCTGGGCAGGCTCCTGGGGGCAGAGGCTGTTCAGCGAGAGAACTCCGTCCTAGTCGGCTGGGCTGGCTGAGGAACGTCGGGGCACAGGCTCTGAATTTAACAAAATCCGGGGACTTCCGGCGAAGCCAGCTACTCTGTCCCTTTCGTCCAAGGGTAGAGCAATACCCTTATGTAGTTTCTGAAACGGGCGGAGGTTCAACGCTTGTCTCTGAAACAATAACACTGATAATCACCCGAGAGCTATTACGTTTACTGTGTTTCACACCTTACGTGCACCTTCAGCGATAGGCAGTGGGTGATGCCAACCTCACATTGGGATGGAAATTACACGCCAATAGTTCATGGAGCCCATTCAAGTGCCTGGTCACGTGGCACCTTCGAGGCTAAGTGCCCCAGCCACTTGCAGCTCACATCGCCAGAGCAGAAAGGGGTGTCAGAATCGTCCAGGGTACCCCCACATGGCTATCATTCAAAGACTTATATCCTAAAGGGTTTTTTGAGTGATAACCTCTAAGGCATGAAGCTAATGAGAGACACTGAAATTTCTATGACCTCACTGTCGTCACGGGGGGGAACTGTGCTGGGTTTCACTAGACTGGAAAGTCGTCTTTTGGCCACGTCCCCCACGGTGGATCTAGCCGTTCACCAATTCCCTCAGCCCACGAGATGTCCGGGGAAAGAGTAACACGGTACAGTGGCCTGCAGGACAGAGTGAAAGAAAGCTGGTGTCACCTGGGACTTGGACTCCAGTGCGATCAGCGAGGACACCCCTGCGGGGACTGGACTTTAAGGGCCAGGTGTGTCCCCGAAGCACCGGCCAGCCCCAGGCCTGGAACCTGCTTCGTTGATGCCCCTGCTTACAGAGAAAAGCTACACTTAGATCTCACCACTTTGTAACATGAAGAAAGTCCCCCGGCACCCATGAGAGCAGACCCAAGGAGGCTGGAGGTCACCCATGTGGGTGACACTTGGCAGTAACAAGCAGCACTCACTGTGGGTGGGGCCGAAGCTTCCGCCCAGGTCCCGAGGATCCAGCTTCCCCGTCCTCTGTCCGCAGGGCTCCGTGCTCGGACAGCCTGCACTTGGGGTCTTTCTCACCAAAGTCGCTGTGGACACCTGAAGACACTTGGCCCCAACTCTCAGGGAGATCGTACATACCCAAGAGCTGACGTGCCCCAGAGCTCGGTAGCCAGCAGGTGGCTGACGGAAGGGGATGGAAGCCCCGTTCCCAGGCTGCATCACGCCCCGGAGGTGAGGTTCAGTGCCCGCTCCCGCGACCCCTTGGAACACAGACTGAGGCTGGCCTCTGCCTGAAATCGGACCCAGGTGGGGCTTCGTCAGCGTCTCGGTACAGCTCATTCCCCGCTGGCATCATTTCATTGAATGCCATTTTATCATCACAGGGATGGGACGCCATAGTTACATGCTTCTTGTTTATGCCAATGAGTGCAGTAAATTTTTTTTTTTATTATTATGCATCATTTCGCTCAACGCCGTAGAAACTATCGGCGACATTGAGGGAGGACTTCTTAGTGTATTCCTTTCTTCCTTCTTTTACTGGTGTATCCAGGGCTATTCTCCACCCCAAATACCTGCATAGGAATTCTCATTTCTCACTGAGGCCTGAAGGTTTGGCTTCCGGGGGACACAGAATTAGGACATCCATCATGCCCACGGAGACACGATGCACACAGAAAACACCAGCCTTAGCTTTTCCACCTCTGCCTCAGGATGTGAGAGCAAATGAGGGTCCTTTGCTACCATGGTAACAGCAGGAGAATCCCAGCATAACATAAGAGCCACCGTAGGTACGGGGCTACGGAGCAGAAATGAACACAATACGTTTTAATAAACGGACGGACAGAGAGGACCCCTTCACAGCTGCCATGTGAGCTGGAAATGCTTCCAGGAAAAAAGAGAAAAAAAGGAAACAAAGACTCTTATATCCACTGAATATTAAAAAAAAACAAACTTCTAGACAATCAACAATAATTACTGGAGGGAAGGGCGTGGGGGAGGTAGGAGAGGGTAAAACGGGGACAAATCGGGGCGGAAGGAGACTTGCCTTGCGGATGTAGGTGAGCAGACACAATACACAGATGATGCCTTAGGGAATTGTGCACCTGAAACCTACAAGATTTTATTACCCAGTGTCACCCCTGTAAATTCGATAAAAAACAGAAAATGAAATCAATATTTTCTGAAGAGCTAGAACCTGGGGAGCGTGGACGCTGTAGGTGGGCAGCTGGAATGAGTGATGTCGCTGGCTAACACCGCGCCAAGAACGGGCTCTCCAAGTGGCTTGGGCAACCCTGGTTTCTCTTCCGGAAAGTGTCTGATGATGAGTTGTCCCCATCTTTGCTCAGAAAGAACACATGGCTTAGAGAAGCAATTACAAATCATCATGTTAATAAAATCATCCTCCGCATGTGCTCTAGCCTTGCAATTCCTCGTAGAATCTAAATTTAAAGCAAGGTAGCTCAGCCGTGTCGGCTCTGCCTCATTATGCTGCATCTCAAAGGGAAGATCCAAAAAACGATACAGGAGGGAAATTTCAATGCAGACAAGCGGAGAGACGCGTGAGGAGACCACACCATGTGATGACACAGGTATAGCTAGGACGGTGCATTTTCGTCTGGGGAACACTGGGGTCTGACACCCACCGCCAGAAAGCAGAAGAAAGGCAGGAGGATTCCCTTCTCAGCTTCTAAGGGAACAGGGCTGTGTTGGCACTTTTAGGGAAGACTCCCGGTTTCCAGAACTGTGAAAGAATTCACGGCTGTGTTTTAAGCTACCCCATTGGTAGTAATTTGTTGTCGCAGCCCCAGGAAACTAAAACACAGTAGTTCAATGATCCCAGACCTTTCTCTCTTTCTCCTCCACCACTCTCAGTAAAGACATTTGGCCTCATGGCCTCAACAAAGCTGCTGTGCTTCCAGACAATGCATCACCATCCCAGGTAAGAAGAAGAAGAACAAGAAGAGAATCACCTGAGATGGCCCCTTTTCACAGGTTGAGCAACCCTTTTCAGAAGCACCATGAATGAGATAGCCTTTTTTTTTCCCCCTTTGGTCACAACATACCCCGTAGCTGCTCTCATGTGAAAGGGAAGCCGGGAAATTTGGGATTTTGCCTGTTTCTCTGCATGTGTGTGTGTGTGTGTGTGTGTGTGTGTGTGTTTGCTTGTTTGATTTTTTTTTACTCAGCTGCTTGAGCAGAATCGCAGTTCCGTTGGTAAAGAAGCCAGGTGGAAACCGGTCAAGCCAGCAGCAGCGTGTGCCGTGAGAGGAGAACGTATTCAGGTCCAGAAATAGCCCTGCGTGTCAGTGCTGCATAATGACTTTCCTGCCTTTTTGTATCTGAAGAGGAAAGCCAAATCCATGCAGTGATGGGCCGCCCTGTGAAGGATCAGATCTATCGTGGTGGAATTCCTATACGCGTAAACATAAATGCGTATCATCATTTGTGGGTGTGCAGGTATGTTTTCCGTTTAAGTGTATAAAATCTCTACCACAACGGATGAGCTGAGATAGTTAGCGATTTCACCCAAAATATTTACTTTTCCCAACATTTTTTTTCTGTCTATTGGCTGAAAATCGAGGAAAGAGAAGAGAGAGACAAATGACATAAATATAAATAACATCAATGTATTTATATAAATATAAGTAAATGGAAGACTGGTTCATGCCGGCCACTTCACATTGGTGTAATTCTACGTGATTTGTGGCTCTTATAACATCCTGGGTTGCTTTCCAAATATTTCCTCGGGAAGTTTATTGCTTTCGAAATATGTAAGGTTACTTATAGAAAAACTGACACATACATAAACATAAATATTTCAGATGGGAGGAAAAAAAAAAAACGACGTATGCATTCTTAAATAAATCTCCGTCTTGCCCTCACTGGGTCCCAAAAAACTTCCTGTCAGCGAGTAAAGAGCAGCTCCATTTACTTCCCACTAAGGAGGCGAGCGGGAAATTATGTTTTTCCTTAAAGCCAGGGGAATGAGGTAAACAAGCCGACGTGATATATTTGCTTCCCCCCCGTTCTCCGCGGGAAACGTGGGCCCTACCCCAGCCTCTTTACAAGTCGGAGGCTCCAAGAATGGAAGACGAGAGCCTTTATAAATCAGTAGAATGGGAGAGTCCACACTCAGAAACAGGTGTTACAGAAAAGGCTGGCGGCTCCAACGCAGAAAAGCGCTGGCGCCCGAGGCGGCGCCGGGACTCAGAGCTACGAACCCTGGAAGAAGTGGGTGCGGGTCCAAGGCAGGGGTGGAGCTCGCTGCCGCAGAAGGGCTTGGGCGTGGACGCTCTGGTGACATCCAGGAAACGCAAGGCGCCTCCCTCACGCAAGTCAGGGGAGAGACGTTTTGAGAACGCAAGCAGCCTTGAACCCGTGGCTCATGGTTGGAGATGCATTGAGCACAAGCTCAGGCAACCAACGCCAGGGCTCTTCTCGGGCCCATGAAACCAACGCGCCACCGTCCTGCCTGTCTTCCTGAGAACAGCCCCCCGCCCACCCCATGTCACGCGGGCACGAATCCCAGGGGCTTTGTGGGACTGGAACTCATCCCCACCCCCGGAGGGGAGACACGAGCTAGCGCGGATTCGGTTTTGTCTAAGTGGTATTGTTATGTTACATGCTTATGATTTTATAAGAAAAGGTTTTGGAATTAAGAAGGGCCGGCCCTGGCTGGTGTGACTCCGTAGATTGAGCACCGGCCTGCGAACCAAAGGGTCACCGGTTCAATTCCCAGGCAGAGCGTATGCCTGGGTTGCCGGTCAGGTCCCCGGTAGGGGGCGCGCAAGAGGCAACCACACATGGATGTTTCTCTCCCTCCCTTTCTCCCTCCTTTCCCCTCTGTCTAAAAGTAAATAAATACAATCTTTTTTTTTAAATTAAAAACAAACACACACATCCTTTGTGCCAGACCTGTATATTACATCACAAACCTTTTTCCATTTGTTTAAACATCTTTCCATGTAACCTGCACTTCCACTGATGTAGGTGATAAACAATTAACTGTATTACCATTACAAACTCTTTAAATTTTAATCGCAGCACACTACAGGAAATGTGTATATTTTTTCTTACAGCTTGTGAACGAAAACCACAGAACGAACCCTTCCTCTCTCCTAAACTGTAATAACTAATAGCGCATTAACCATAAAGCACTAATGCTTCTGTCACATGTGCTGTGTTTGAGGTCTGAAGTAAAGGTTAAAATTTAACTTCCAGGTACGTCGACATGAAATTCTGAAATTGACTCTAGGAGCTGCTACCCATGCAGGTGTTTGTCTAAGGATCTTGCTGTCTGGTGCTTGCTTTCAATATTAAACCTTTTGTTGTCGCTCTTTTTCTATTTTCCATTCGCGTTACTGAATTACGCTCATAGGGATACAGCCTTGCAGAATGATGAACTAGTAACCAAAGTACCATAAAAGGCAGGGAAAACATTCTTTCGCAGCCATTACCAGATTTCCTGTAACATCTGTGCACAGGGCTATACTGAACACTCAAAAGTCAAGTTTTAGGAGGCCACTCACACAGAGACTCGCACAGTGCGAGTTCCCCGGCGTTTCCATAACAAAGCGTTACAACCCACATGACTGAAGCCACAGGAATTCCCCTGTCCCCCATTCTGGAGACCAGATGTCAGAGGTCACCAAGGTGTCCCCAGGGACCACACTCCTCCCACAGGCTCCAGGGAGGGTCCTTCCCGCCTCTCCCAGCTCCGGGGGCTCCCGGCATCCCTGGGCTGGTGGCCACCTCCCTCCTGTCCCTCCCTCTGTCTTCAGACCACTGTCAGCACATGTCCCAATTTTTCTTCCTCAAAGGACATCAGTCATATTAGATTAAGGTCCATGCAGTGACTTCATCTTAAATTGACTCTGCGTCTGAAGAGGGCATTTATTAAAAAAAAAAAAAGTCTCATTCAGAGAGACCAGGAATTAGGGTTTATGCCTATCTTTTGGAGGACGCGATGAGACCCGCAGCCCACACGTCGACGTTTAAGAATGCAGGGTTCTGGAACAGCCCCTTGGGGGTGACGTAGAAGTTGTCTAAGAGAGTAGGGGAACTCCGACAGGGGGGCTGATCCCAGCCCTTGGGAAACAACCAGCCCTGGGATTGGTTTAACTTTCCATGAACGAGCAGTTAACAGGCCCCTGGCAGAATGCCCTGGAGGGAGTTTAACTTTGTAAACAACAAAGCTAAAGTTGTGTAAACAACTCACCTTCGCAGGCAGATCTCCATTCTCTCTGGCCGACCCCACGCTCAGTACCGCACGCTTGAAACACGTGAGTCCTGAAAAAATATTTTCTTTTTCCACGATGACACCTCTGCTGACGGCGTGCACAATGCACGTGCCTGAGGGGACACTATCGATGGGAACACGCGGATGACTGCCCCTCGGAGGGATTAACGCCGGCCAGGGATCGGGGGCTTCAGGCAGCCAGTCCTGACAGAATCCCCTGCTCGGCGTGAAGGATTGTTAATGTGGCAAGAGCAGCACGCGGCAGGAGAGAAAGAATTTGCTCAAGGGGAGAAGGGCCCCAGGTGAAACCGAGGAGAGCATTGAAACCGAGCAGCGGGCCAGGTGAGCTGCATCTGGGCTCATCCATTTTCCTGGTTCCACGGCTTTTTGCCTAAAACCAAGAAAATGCCTCCATTCTCAGGACTTCTGTGTGCAGGGCACCTGTGGAGGAAGCTGATCTGGACCCGTGGCAGCCTCCCCCCTCGCCCAGGGCACTGACTGAGGGGGCCGCCTCCCCGCCCCGGGCGCCAATCCCCAAAGAAGGCAGCCTAGGTCGTAAACTGAACGAAATCAGTTACCCAGATGGGAAACCGGTTGACTCATTAGCTGAGACGATGCGAGGAGATCAGCATCCAGACACCAGACATCTTTGGCCAACCCTTTCCAGGAAAAAAATAAACATGTCTTTGCACATAATTTTTTTTTTTTTTTTTTGCCACTCATGTGAAAATGGCTTTCTGACTCTGCAGCAGCTCACATACATTCCGATCTCCGTTCAGTCTTCCGCGTCCCACCTCCCCTCTACCCCAGGCAATGAATCTTTCATTTTCTCGTTAATGGGCATTTCGAAGCCTGGGTGGACGCCAGATAGGCTTTCGAGAAAGGAACAGGAGAGAAGCTTCCGTCTTAGACCTGTATCGGCTCTTGTCACCCTGTCCAAAGAAATGGGACATCAGCCAATTCTCCGTCACAGATACCCAAGATTCGGGGAGGCTCCTCCCCGTGAGCCAGGCGCAGCATCCCAGCTCCAAAGCCAAGAACGATCACCCGAGTCAAACAAAGACCCCCCCCCCATGCGTGCTTTGGATCGGAATGGGTCAGACACACTTCGAGAACCTTCGAGAACTGAATGCCATGGTGTTGTCATTCAGTTAGTTGTCATTTCCCAAGCGTTATGTCAGTGTCCGACCCACGACACCTGTGAATGTGCCGTTATTTGGGAAGAGGGTCTTGGCAGGTGGGATTAGTTAAGATGACGTCGGCTGCTTTAGTGAGGGTCCCTAATTTAAGAGGACAGGCGTCCTCCTAAGATATTGGAGGATCATCGTGTGAAGATGAAGTCAGCGATGGGAGAGATGTTTCTACCAAGCTAAGCAACACGCAGGATGCCCAGAGACCCCCCAACGCAGGCAGAGGGGCACGGAATGAGTGCCCGCTCAGGCCCCGGAACCCTGGCCTGCGGAATGATGAAACCCCGCGTTTCTGTTCCGTCGCTCCCAGAGCCCAGTTTGGGGTCCTGTGTCACGGCGTGTGTCCACGTCCACGTCCTGGACACACAAAGGACAGAGACCTAGCTCGGTCTTGATACACGGGCGTGCAGATAGGGAGTGCAGTGTGCTAATCCTCCTGCCCACTTTTAATAATACTGCATCGTTTCGTATTACTTTTTTATGCAATCGGTGCGGTTTGGGTGGGGCATTACCATTGAGTCCCTTTATGGTCCCCTCCCCCAAGGACTTGCTCAAACGCCCCCCCACACCGCTCCCCGCAGTGGTATTTATACGTGCCCATGAGTATGTGTATATATATTCTGTATTTACTTCTCACTAGGTGTGTGTGTGTCTGTGTGTGTGTGTGTGTGTGTGTGTGCCAACAACCTACACGCCTCATCACACACTGTGAGAAACACACTGGCTGCAAGGACTGGGGGGGGCCGCTGTGGACCTCAGCCATGTGTCGATCAGAGTCCGGGCCGTGATGAGAGGGGGCAGGACGCCTGGCGAGAACTTCTCTGCAGTTCAGAAGCATGACGGACGACTCCAAGCTTGGACTTTGCACGGGTTTGCCTCAGCAAGTGTAACAGCTTGACAACGACTCGTGCCGTCGGGCCGTACCGTTGGCGAACGGGGTTCTCTGTCGGAACAAAACTACCATGTGATTTCCATGCAGATTAGAGTTGAAGCGTCTACCATGGATAAAGGTTGATTTTCCTTGACCGTAAACCCATTGGGCTCTCTCTGAACGCTAAAAATTCACGTGGAGACCCTGCAGCTTGGGGGTGACCGTGACCCAACAACGTGGGCTGTGCTTTTGAACCTGGAGATAAGTCTGGGGTGCCCCGGGTTGGCCATCCCAACAGCCGTGGTGAGATAAGTACTGTCCCTGCTAATGAACACTATTGTATTTTGATCTCAGTTGATAGTAGAAATCTCCTTCGGCCTAATGAATTTGCAATCGGTACACAATAGCAGAAGGAAAGTCTTTGATTAACTAAGCTCTTTTTAATTAGAGCTTTACAGATAGAAGAGGGAAAACAAAGAACCAGCAACAATTCCAATGAGACGGCTGAGGCACGAGAAGAGAAACCGCATATAATCCAAACTACCACCAAGAAAAATATCGTGAGGAATTTCTTTATTCAAAGGAGCTAATAATTCCTTCTGTGCTATGATGAAAATAACTTTGGTTAATCTCTTCCTTGCCATTCAATATTTTTTTAAATGTGTGTGGATCCAAATAATTGAAAATGCTTTGATTTCCTCACCCGAAATTCTCACAACTTACCACCGCTTCTCTCACAAAGCTATTAACACAAAATAATATATGTGAAGACCCTTGCAAAGTACATTTATATGGGTGCTGTTATTTTATTTTTTTCACTCCTCATCCAAGGATATGTTTCGCGGATTTGAGAAAGAGAGCAAGAGAGAAACAGAGCGAGAGAGAGAGAAACATCGATGTGAAAAGAGAAACATCGATGGGCCGCCTCCAATCCGTGCCCCGGCCGGGGATCGAACCCACAACCGAGGTGTGAGCCCTGACCAGGAATCAAACTTGCAACCTTTTCATGCACCAGGTGATACTCTAACCAATGGAGCCACCTGTCCAGAGCTGTAAGTTACTATTTTTACAAAGACAGGAGTTTATCGATATCTTGTTGTCCTGGGAAGATTTTTAAATTCCATGGAGGGGCCATGACTGCAGAAGCATGTGTGCTACATTTTTTCGAAGGGGCAGGGGTGCCATCCGTCCTGTCGTAGGAAACCACGGGGGCGTGTGCGCTGATGACCACAGGGCACTGCTCGAAAGACGTACCTTGAAACAGTAACGCAGCTAAATCAAATCATCTGGGACGTGTCAAACCTGGAGTTTTCTTGCTTTCGGTGTGAAGTCTGTGTGCGGGGAAGTTGGTAGCCAGCAGCTCTCTGCCTTTCATCTGCGGCACTGGGCTCTTGTGAGACTGACTCGAATATCGTTGCCCTCTTATCTTCTGCCAAAAAAACAGGAGAGAGAGAAAGAATTGCTAAGGGGAGAGAGGGAGGGAAGGGAGGAAGGATGGATGGAGGGAAGGAGGGAAGGAAGGAAGAGGCAAGGAGGAAGTCCATCTTTATCCGTTCTTCTGTGCACCGTTCGCTCTTGTCACAGGATCCAGTCCTTACGAGGCCAAACGAGCACCTGTCGTGGACAAAGGCATTTCGAGGAAATGACGCCAAATACCTACGGGGAACCCGGGAGCTGTAGATGGCCCCGTCGGGTATTCCAAGATCCCGAGGGGCCCCCACTCCCCAATCTGTTTGTCTCACCCTGCATTCCTCTCCCCACAACCTGCCACCTTCTAGTGTCTGTCAGTCGGTCACTTCATGGCTGTCCCGTCTACCAAGGTCATGCAGAATGCTGGGATTTTTGACTTTGTCGCTTCTTCTTCTGTCACCAATACTGAGAAAAGTGCGTAGCCAACTGTGGGCATCGAACAGCACAACTGAGTTTCGATTACATTGTCATGTTACGTTATCAGGCTGGGTTAGCACGTTCTATTATATATTTTGCTACATGGCATTATAGGGCACTACCTTACTTGGCATTTTAGGCGACCCTCCCGACCATAGCATTTTGTTGATGTCGATGAAGACACCAGTTCTCGATGGGTTTTCTCTTCAGACTCCCGCACCCGGGGTGAGAATTTTAAAAGTCATTCTTCTGGGTCTCATCCCCCCAGTGCCGTGTGACATCCCTCATTAAGCCCTCCATTCACCGCCTGAGTCTATCAAACAGGCCTTGCGGGCAGTTACTTGACTTTTAAGACTGCTTCCACCAAATCTGTCTTGTCTCAAATTCCATTCAGGTTTAGCCTTGAGAAGGGGAAAGAAAAAAAAAACCTTTTAAAGCCCATGCTAACCTTTCACACTGGGGAGCCCAGTAATACCCGTATCTCCTGAAGACACAGCCCAGTATTTTATTAACGCCGTGAGCTTTGGCCTGAGACGACTCTAATGCAGAATCTCCCGTTTCAAGTGCACCTTCTCCACGTGCCAAGCCACGGTTTTGCCCTCATTTCGTGGGGTGCAACCATGGCACCAAGGAGAGAAAATATTTGGCAGGAGCACTGGTAGAAGCAAAATCGGAGGAATATTGTGATCGATTAAATTGTGCCCCCCCACCCCCGCACCCACCGAAATAATAGATTGAAGTTTTAAATCAAGAAGGTGGCCTCATTGGGAACTGGGTATTTGAAGAATCCACATAAAACAAGGTCCCTCTGGATTAGGGGAGATTCAAGTGACGGGGGTCCCCAGAAGGAGAGGGAAATTTGGATGCTGAGTGACACAGGGCACGGGGTGACAGAAATACAGGGGAATGTTGTAGCCACAAAGCAGGGGACACAAGCCAACAGCTGCCCGGCAGCTGGGGAGCGGCCTGGAAGAGACCAGCCCTCAGAAATGCAGACAGAATCGACCCTCACCGCGACCTCAGACTTCTGGCCCCCAGATCCGACGGGTGATAAAATACTGCATTTCTTTAAGGCACCCAGGTTGCGATCACCGGTTACAAAAGTCTCAAAGTATTCATACACGTAGGACGAACACAGGCAGTAAATAGGAAAGTGAGTTTATTTAAAAAGATCTTACAGGGTTAAAATGTCCTTGCCGTCCACCCGCCATCTTTAGAGGGACGAGACCTTTCACAGGATTCCCTGTTTCCCTTTCCAACGTCCCTTTTTCAGGGAGAAAAGCACACACCAGCATCTCCCGTGGACACTGGACGTTCACAAAGCCCAGGTGAGGCTCCATCATCACACAATAAATACACCTTTCCGCCGTCACAGAAACGTGCTGTAAGCGGGGCTTTCCCAGGGGCAGTCACTGGCCACGTGCGACCGCAGTGCCCTTGACACGGGGCTTGTGGGACTGAAGAGCTGGCTCTGCATTCGACTGGATTTTGTATCATTGTAACGAGTGCTACCACATGTGACTCCAGGCCGCCGTATTGGACTGAGGTGGTCTGAAATAGTTGTGCCAGTTGGATAACGATATTTTCTTTTCTTTTTCGCCCTTGCCTGAGGATTTCTTCACTGACTCTAGTGAAACAGGAAGGGAGACAGAGAGGAAGAGAGAAACACCGGTGAGAGTAACATGGGTCGGTTGCCTTCCGTCCATGCCCTGACTGGGGATTGAACCCACAGCCGTTATCGCTGTGTGGGATGAGGCGCCAGCCAATGGAACAGCCCAGCCAGGGCTGGATAAAAAATATAGTCAACAAAAGCAGCCGGTCTTTTTTTTTTTTTCCCCTTTTGTGCTCAATCCCACCAGCCCTCCAACCCAGCCCTCCGCCCACAGCCCCCTGATAGCTGTCTGCGTGCCTTCTATCAGGGAGTCTGTTTCTGCTTTGCTTATATAATTTTATTAACCAACGTAATCCCCAATAAAGTCACTAAAAAAAAAAAAAAAGCTAATCTTCAAGTTTTGTAAATGCCTTGTATATCTATAGGCAGTAAGCCGTGAAGGACCATTAACCAAAATCATTACAAACAAACATGCAATAAACTAGTTTTCGGGGCCTCCATATAAAATGTTCCTGTTTCAGACGCATTGTTCCCAGAAACCAGTGTCGTATCCGTACGTCTCCGCATGTCCAAAAATGAGATGATAAGAGGAGAAAAAGATGAGATAATTTTCCCTCAGTTCACTACAGCAACCAAGTGCATTTAAATATCCCGAAGGTAAGAAGTTCTAGAAACGGGGCCGTGGACATTTCACTGTTTCTAGGAAGCAACGGCAATTAGCAGTTCCTGAGGTTCTCGGGTCCGCGAAATCGCCACCCGGGACTCCTGATACCTCGCCATTGCTTCCTTCCTTGACTTGGCTAGGCAAAATAAAAATAAAAACACAAACACTGAGAAGGAAATAGTGCGCTCACAGCCTGGACTTCTTTCAGTGGGATCTTTCTAGAAATACTTTATCCAAAGATTTTTCAAAGTCTCTACCAGTAGCCCATGGACAAACCATAAAGGACTGTTTCACGGCATAAATAAATAATTTCCAAAGGGCTTCCGTCGTGAGTCTGCCATGAAATGTTAATGCGGCACGACCTTTGCATTTCTGCTGCCGACCTTCACGGTAACACAGAATTCACTTCCAAACGGCCCTGAAAATGAACCGGCCCGGCAGGCATCGATACAATTAGCTATTTAATTGAAGCAAAATGGGAGGTGCCGTCCTGGCCAGAGAGGTTTCTGTGTAGTTTCGTGTACTGTGATTAAATGTCTAAATGGTTTAACACAGTGGTAAAACAGGTCCCTTTCTCCCGGCCTGCGGACCGACCCCCCCGCCGGGGAAGTTCTGTGGGCCCCTGAGTGCCATTGCTCTTTTCGATGTTGAATTTGCAGACGGGTAATGAAACGCGGTAAGAAAGAAGGAATTGATTTTTAAAGATGGCTCCCGCGCGAGTCACAGGAAAGTGCTGTTTGTCTGTCAGCATCACCTGCTTCTTTGTCCAGGTAGCGACCTTTCCCTCGGTCTGTCTACCATGCATCTGGGTGTCTGTCTGTCCCTCTGCATTTATCTGTTTGTCTGTCTCTCCATCCATCCGTCATCTATCTAATATCTAGACCTGTAGCTGTTTATCTCCTACCTATCATTTATCATGTCTCTATATGTATTTATCTGTTTATCACTATGTGGATTTCATGTAGAGCATGTCTGTCTCACATGCAATACTCCCGCATCATGGTTTCATATGAAGAGGAGACACAGGCAGCAAACCTTAAACACGCCATGTAGAAAGGCAAGAGCCCCCCAGCTTCCGCCACTTAAAACACACAGCTTATCCGCCGCAACGGGGGTAGGTCCTGACTCCTTGCGGCCGATCTTTGCTTTCTGGAAAGGAGGAGGTTGACAGTGGGTTTCTAGACACCGGCTCTGGGGACCAGACCTGCCATGGATGTATGAATAATCCATAAAGGGGCGTGTGGTGTCCCGGTGACTCACCCCCGCTGGGCGAACACGGCAAACGCAGGGACACGGCAGGAAGCGCAGGACATGAGGTTTTAAACGCAGCGTGCGAGGTGCCTCCTGGAGGGGGGCCGGGGCCAGCAACGACATCCCTGAGGCCACTGCCCTCGTCCCACAGACATTTATGTCATTGGAGGTACCCAGGCCTGCACAGGAGATCACGGTGCTACCAGTGTATCTCCAAAGCACACGCACAGACACGGGTCCGTCCTTTCTGGACAAACTGCCATCAAAAGAAATTTCTTTCTATAGGTCTTCACGCTGCTCTTCAGATGGAAACTCTGAAGGTGGACCAAAAGGAAAAAAAGAACAATTTTCCCAATCGTTGGCATGGATGCCGCCTTGTAAAGTATTTTGTCCAAACCAGGCAAACTCGAATGGTCCCATCACGAGGGTCACTGTCAGAGCAACACAGCCTCTTCCCACCTTTTCCCCAAATCCTCTCACTTTGAAAATTTTACTCCCTGTAAGAAGCATGCTTTCTAATGTAGGTGGGATCAGGTTGCAATTAGAAGGGCAGTATGACACAGTCTCGCGTTTCAAGAACACGGAACGACGATTTAAAAAAAGAAAAAGAAAAAAAGAATACTGAGCGGCCTTTGTCCCAACAAATGTCTTCACGTGCTGTCTTTTTAGTTTTATTTCCATCTCCTGAGGCCCTAAAAACACAACCCCACATACCACATTGATGTTATCACTGGAACTATAAAAAAATTAAGATACGATTTGGGGACAAGTATGTACTTTATGAAAACAAGCCTTCCTTGGAAGCCTTTCCAGAGAAGGACCCTGGAGTCCCCCGCTCTGTTCTTTCAGCTCTTACTTCTGTCTGTGGAGAGAACTGAGGCATTTCTCCAGTCGTCCGTGTGACCCACGCCGATGATCCTGTCCATCTCCTTAGAACAGAATCCTCGGACAAGTCATTGTCAGGATAATTATATTCAACACACATTAGTGACAGACCTGCTGTTTTCATCATCATCACCATCCCGGGGGCCATTGAGTAGAGACTCCCTTGACTACTTATTTCTCATAAACACCCGGCACAAAGACGGGGCGTCACCTCTGCGAACGTTGGAAGAACTCAAAGCCCCACCCCCTTTGCAGCCGGATCCATCGCTGTCAATACAGGTTGATCGCATTTCTGCTAAATCTCCGCCAACCTACCGTTCATATAGAGAATACAGGGCCCGCCCCCACGGGGGCAGTGTCTTAACAGACAGGTGTGGGTGGGTCGCAAGGCCCCCACCACGCGGGCAGTCGTGACCTTGGTCAGATGGAAGGATCTTGCAAACGGGCCTTTTCCCGCGTTGAAACATAGACACAGAAACACCCCCGACCTCACAAGGTCGTCGCTTTAAGAACTGAGAGCACAGATAATGATGAAATTCACAAAGTTCTGATAGAAGGCACCGTCTTTCTCATTTTGTCTGCAAGAACAAGCCTGACACTTCAGTCGGAGCTCAGGGGAACCCCAGCCAGAGATCAAATACCTTTTAATGACACTTACAAGGGGTCTCTCACGACTCAGTGAGGGTCTCTCTCTGCCCGTCTCTCTCTCTCTCTCTCTCTCTCCGCACAATCTGTTTCCTATTTAGACCACCCAACATCGGCTTACAAAGCACAGTCCTGAATATAATTAATTGCAAAAAGGGGCTGAAGCCAGTTAATAAGCATCTGGAAAGGAATCGGTTGCCTTTCTCTTGAAGGCCTGTAGCAAGGCCATCACGTTCCAGTCGCAGGACGCAAGTCATCGTGAAACCCGCGAACCCTCCTGTCCCCTGCTGATGAGGCTCAGGGGACGTTTGCTGCTCCCATTTCGGCGTCTGTGGGTCCCCGGCGAACTGGAAACCGACCCGTGCGACTCAGAAACAGAGTCGGTCCGTGGGGCTCTGCTTCCCTGACGCGATCTTCCCTCCGGGCTCGTCCTTGGCTGAGTTCCGTGAGGTGTGAAGCTTCTTGGCTTGACACACAAACTCTAGATTATAAGAAAATTCAGGGCAGCAGCGCAGTCCGTGGACCCGATGCACCCAGCTTAGTTAAAATCTCCTCCTGCGGACGTGTCACTTGCTGGGTCACTCAACATGAAATATGGAAGACTAAGTGCCAAAGCTCCCGTTGCCCTTACAGGTCATTATTTACAAAGCAGGCGATTCGGTGACCTGGCCTGAATTTAATACGTGCGCCCCAAACGTTAAAGCTAAAAAATTCTCCCATGTTCCTTAATTTGTGGGAAATGTGGTGAGATGCGTTTCTCAAAAGAACGTCCATCTTAAAATCCAGCCCAGCCTTGATTTTGTTCTTAAGAAGAAAGAGAGCAAGAAAATTCCTGTTATTTGTCTCCTAAGAGGAACCTGGAAGCAGATACGTAATTGATGTTTCCAAATCATGTTTGCCGTTTTCACTAGGTGCACTTTCCACAGCAGTGAGGAATGCACCATGTGCTCAAAGGGGAGGCATTTTGAGAACCTCGGGCCCAAGAACATTCGTTCACGGAAGGTTCGGCGGCACCTCGTCCATTTTTGTGTGTTTTTTTGTGTGTTTTTTTTTTACAGCATTTCTCACAGGTCTATCTCTGGTAAGCATTTGGCTCATCGAAGGACACGCATAAAAAGGGTAATGGGGAAAGCCAATGGGAGATTTATTTTTTCACTGTCTACTGTCTGTTCATTATTTAAAACACCTTCAAAGGATACTTGACATAAATATTATATTCGCTTTGGGGGCACAACATAGTAACTCAACATTTATAAACCTTGCCATGTGACAGAGCTGTGTGATGTTGCTATATTTCTTCGGCTGTACGTGACACACCCGTAACTTATAACTGGCGGTTGTAACTGCTTAATCCTGAAACATGAAGCTTGGCCGGGCTGTCTTCTCAAGATGCAAACGCATTTTCTGTTACATCGCTGTTCAGACACAGCTTTCCATCACGCAAATTGTTACAGCGTTGTGGTTATGGGGATACAGATACATATACTTAAATGCACGTATAAATATTATCTGTAATATGCAAAAGTAGCCATCCACGCCTCTGTGTTATTCCTTTGAGGTTCCAAGGCGTTCCCACTGGAACAAACAACGCTGAACCAAAAAGGGAGGTTTGCTCAGCCTTGATGGCCCCAGGAAAAGGGAGAGTCAGCGACGCAGGGAAGAAAATACCTCCGGGCTGCCATTCGCTGACCGCAAACGTGTTTATCGAAAGCTAGAGCGCGTATCCTGTCACCTGCTCTGCCTTTTGTGGATGTCCCCAGCCAACCGTTGATCACTCAACGGGACTCTGGGTTGGGCGTGGGGGGGGTGGGGACCCCAATCCAACGGCAGGTAAATATCATACCCGTGATCCCCAGGAATTTCTCAAACTGCCCAATTTTCAGGTTGCTTTGATGAACCCTGCTCTTCTTCATGGTTTTGTTTTTTTTTTTAGTGTTGACAGTATTATACATGTCCCTATTTTTCCCCCACTTGCCCGCCTCTTCCCAGCCCCCGCTGCCCTTCCCCATGTGCGCCCCACACGACTGTCCGTGTCCACGGGTCAGGCCTACGTGTCCTTTAGCTGCTCCTGTCCCCGCTTTTCATCCAGCCCCCCTCCCCACCTCTCTGACAGCCATTGGCCTGTCCACGTGTCCCTGCCTCAGTTTCTCTTTCGCTTGTTAGTTTATTTTGCTCAGTGGATTCCACACGTAAGTGAGATCCAAGGGCATTTGTCTTTCTCTGACTGGCTCACTTTCCTTAGCACCTCGGACCCTACATTGAATTCCTAAAGCAACACGAGATGGTAAGTAACTTGTTTCCCACGATAGGCATTAGTTGATGGAAAACCATTTAAATGCAATATTCTGAGTCTAATTATTTATATTCCCGGTGGGCTGGACTCGCGAGCTTGGAACTTTACTGTAAACGCTTCGCATGGCCGATTTAATCACTCCTAAGGCAAGGAAGAGAGATTTCAGCTTTTCAGACACCTGCCCGTAGAAACACCTTCAAATGATTATGAGCCGTAGGATATTAAGATCGTGTGCTAGATTCAGTGGGGCATTTTTTTTCCTTTGCACCACAATGAACTGAGAAAAAACATTCCCATTCACGTGCTAGACCCAAGGCCAGCAATGACAAGTAGAGGAAAAGTCCTGTTCTCAACCTCAAAGAGACAAAAATGAGATTACTTCCTTCCGTCTGATGTTTATCGCCAAGACATATGACAACGCACAGCCTTTGCGAGAGGCAGCACACGGGCAGAAGGTGTTTTCCGAGGAAGGGCGGGGGCGCAGGCGTCTGCAGAAGCAAACAGCGGACAGGAAAGGGGGGTCCGCAGCTGTGCAGACAACAGCCATTTAGCATCGGGGAAACACATTTCGAATGTGCCGTAAATGCTGACACGTAAGGTCCTCTTTTTAAATAACTTTCCTTTTATTGTTGACTCTATGGGAGACGTCCGCATTTGGCCCCCGTGGCCCACCTGCGCCCAGCCCCCGACCCCGGCTCCGCGTCCGTCCCCCCCCAACCACGGTCCGTCTCCCTGGGTCAGGCACGCGGGTTCTTTGGCTCCTCCCTTCCCCATCGCCTATCCAACCCCCATCTCCTCCCCTCAGACAGCTGTCGGTATGTCCATGCACCCATGCCTCTGTTTCCATTCTGTTCCTCAGCTCATGTTGTCCGTTAGGTCCGACGCAGGAGTGCGATCCTGGGGTACCTGTGTTTCTCTGATGGGCTTCCCTATGATGCCCCCCAGATCCCTCCGCGCCGTCGGCAAGGGTAAGACTTCTTTCTTTATTACGGTGTTCCGCTCTGTAAATGCACCACAGCTGTGTTCGTGGCAGTGACTGGAGGTCTTACCTGTGGAGAAGCTGCGTAAAAATACCTCCAGGACGCAGACTACAGTCTGGTGATTATCAGAAAGGAAGGGAGCTGGGTAAGCTTGGAGATGGTAAAGGGGGTCACGAGGGGATAGAAGGGGGTTCCCATGGGGTGATGACCACACAGTACAGGGAACAGATGATGGACCGTAGAACTGTACCCCTGAAACTTTCATAATTTTATGAACCAGGGTCACCCTGATATGACACATTCCATTAAAAAGAAAGAAAGAAATACATTGACGATGGGTGGACAGAAAACCCCCGAGCCTATCAAAAAACAGAACACGTGGAAAGTTGCAGCCCTCCCAGCCCCAAAGGCTGGTTCAGCGGTGGGTACGGGGATGTAGCTAGCCCAGGAGAATGTAAACGTTCTCCGTGAATTTTCTAGAAAGGAGATACGCCACGAACGGCCACGGTGGAAGCCCTGACCCCGCCCTGCCCGCGATCTCCCTTCACGCTTCTGCACGTCCTGCCAACCCTCCTTCAAATACTTCGATCTGTCCCTGAAAGGGTCCCGATTTGGGTTCGCTGTGCATTAGATCGTGCCCCTCAAAATAAATTAAATGGCAAAGGTACGGTGCAAGTTCCAGTTCTACGCAGCCCACAGGACCCATTTCCCCGGGGACTTCAGCCTTTTCAGTGCCTGAGGGTAGAAGGAAACCTGCCCCCCCCATCATCATCCTGTAAGGGATTCACAAAACTTTCCGTTCCAAAGATTCTCTGATCGGCACTGCACGCAGGAAAAAACAACTCTAACGGAGACAGGACGGGGGAGACTTTACTTTCACTTCTGGTTTGGTCAGTAACCCCTTGAGAGTGACCCAAGATTATACGAATGCCAACTTAAAAGAAAGTACACTCTTCTCCTCCTCTTGGAAGAGAAATAGAGAAATCGAATGCTGTAGATCTGGAGACGGAAAAGCTCCACCTTCCAGGCCCGTCTCATGGATGCCACTTCTATAAAATTATCCCCACCGCGATCCACACTAACCCAGCCGCAGGGGTAGCCGATGTTGACGGGAAATTATTAAAGGCCGATTATGATGCGTTTATACCAGAAGCGATTAGACTCCTCAGCGTCAGAACTTGCGTGTTCAACCCCTGTGTGAATTTAAACACGAACGAACTTGCCATGCTGTTGGATCCCGTTCAGAAATGTTTCTCGAGCACCGGGCCTGTGCCGAACACTCTTCCAAGCCCTGGTGGTGCAGCCCTGCACGAAGCCGAAACCGCTCACCTTGTGGGGGACTCACGCCCTCCTGCGGGAAGGACGATCACAGGCCCATAAATAGGCCATACGCACGGCGACACTAGAAACTGTCACGGGCACATGTGAAGCGGTGAAGTCGCTGTGGAGGGGGATGTCGGAGGACATCCGCCTCCCCCCGACGCCGTTGCCCCCCTTTCATCGCCGTCCCCAAACTGACAAACTGGGGCTTCGACGCTTCTGGAACGGCGGCGTGGACCCCGTGGCATCGAATTATTTGTAAAGCAGACAAACTGATTTGATTCTCATTTGGCCCGGCCCGGGGCCGCCGGCACAAGGAAGAGGCAACACATCCCGTGTTGTTGGAGGGATCTGCGCACCTGGAATCGTGACCCTTTCTGCCCACGCCAGCTGATTTTTATCTCACAGCCTGACCCTGTCCTCGGAGAGGGAAAGAAGAAAGGGTCACGGCACTAAGTGACTAACTTGTAACCGCGCAGCTGGCAGGGAGAATCCACCCTGCGTGGAAGGCACGGAGTTATCATTATTTTTGTACCCTGGGAAACAGCTCGGTCGGAAGAATTTAAAAGCCGTTTGTAAAACGTGTCGGGAAGGGAAGCTGGAGATGCCGTGGGGCTCCCTCATCCGCGTACCCCTCCTTCCACGCCTCCCACTGTCTGGCACTGTTTCTGGAAATGGAATATTTTAAGTATTAGAAGCTGCAGTTCGCCAAACTCCTTCTATTCGCGGCCCCTAACGATCTCAGGCCACGGCTTCAAAGGTCTGAATTTGCATCTGCAAACAATTTCCTGGGTTAAGGCTGCTGCGAGGGGGGAATTTAATCCACAGTTACTGATCTATTTAATGCGCGCGGCCATGGCTGCGCTCCCCGAAATTGATTTTTGGAGCTACTCTGTCTCTCCAGCGCAATGGTAGATGAATTTTATTATCGCTGGGGTTTGTTTGTGGCTGTTAAACGCTCAACACAATTAAAACCAAAACGCATCAAAAGCTGAAAGCTAAATCCACACACAGCAACTTCCGACATTAAGTGGGTGCTCCCTGGAACCCCCTTTGCTCCTCCAAGGGAAGAGATTATCAGAGTAAAACGCCCGTAATCCCCAAACATTATTTTTTGGACAGGGGAATGGGGGTTTAGTAACATCAGCTGATCAAGCAGAGAAAACCCTGGTCATTTAAATGAAAAATATTTCCTCTGATTTATTCAAAGCTCATGTACCATGGCTAGGCTAATATTTTCAGGCTTAAGGTCTTAAGAAACAAAATAAGTCATCAGTTTTTATTGTTTTTTTTTCCCCAGCCTGTTGGGAAGAGACTAAAGAAAGTTAATTGTAGAGGTCTTGGTTTCAGAGCTCACTATGGATCTAACATTCCCCTGAAATGCACACACATTGGGTCATGCCATTGTAGGAGATGACATTTTATACAGGTTACAGGTCAAAGTAAAAAACTGAGATGCTTCTCTGAGCCAGGAAGGTATAACCTAGCGATGCTACTCGGGTCCGAATGAGATGACCGAAAACTCAGGGAACCAGGGGGGAAGCCAGTTCTGAAGACTTTAAAAATGAAGTGCCTCTCATGGATTCACTAACTGATGAATTAAGGAGAGAGTGAATGAGAAAGAAAGAAAGAAAGAAGAAAGAAAGAAAGAAAGAAAGAAAGAAAGAAAGAAAGAAAGAAAGAAAGAAAGAAAGAAAGAAAGAAAGAAAGAAAAGGAAAGGAAAGGAAAGGAAAGGAAAGGAAAGGAAAGGAAAGGAAAGGAAAGGAAAGGAAAAGAAAAGAAAAGAAAAGAAAAGAAAAGAAAAGAAAAGAAAAGAAAAGAAAAGAGAAAAGAAAAGAGAAAAGAAAAGAGAAAAGACAGGACATAACGCTGACCTTCAACTCACACCTGCAGCCCAGGTGTGACTCCGTGTCCTGAAGTCAAACATTCCAGAGCTGTCTGTGCAGGACTCCTCCCAGGGGTCAGGGAAGCCTCACCTTCAACTCCTGTCCTTCTCGGTGTCCGGGCGGTTTCAGCAAATGGTGGGCCTTCTCTGATCTCCAATTCCTGCTCAGTAATGGGGGTGCCGTGCTGGGTGGTCAAACTCACTAACCGTCACCGATAATTGGTGCTCAAGCCGTTCACATACCTGGAGTCTGCGTGTCTCTAGCTCCCAGTCGTGGATTGAGGCCGGGTCGCTGCTTCTCACCAGTGAACTGTAGGTGACCGAGCACATGTGGCTTTTTCCAGCGTCCTTTCCCTTCTGATACACACCGAGGAGGCCACCTGTTCCAGGTTGCTGAGCTACAAAATAGGGACCCTTCCACGTGCACAGAAAACGGTCGTTCTGAAGAGTTGTCAAGACCTCTGCAGACTTAGAAATAAACCTTTCCTGGCTTGCGGCCCTGAGAGTGATTTTTATTATTGCACCATTTTTATGGTCGCAGGAGGACCCCATCACCCCGCAGAATCAAAGTGCCAAACTGTTTGTGCTTTCAGTGTCTTTGTTTAAAGCAGGAAATCTTTCCAGAAGGCAAGGAGAAGGGCAAGGGGGAGGGAGACACAGGTGACATTACAGGGGGGATATCATGAGGGAAGCCATTGTCTAATCGAGGTGAAGGTGGCCATGAGGACAGGAGATGGATGATAAATAAAAAGCCATTGGAGATAAGGCACCAAAAATGGAAACACCAAGGTACGAGAATTCCCGGGGGCTTCTGACACACTATTCGGGGACTAGCACAGCCTATGTCCCCGAATAGTGGAGCCTTAATCGGCGGGAATCGAGAGACGCAGGAGACTTTAATATGATCTTTGGGTTGACAGTCCGTGGACTTTGAAATCTGCAGGGACTAAGACAAGAGTCGTATCTGTGGACCTGAGTGGCCGTTCTGAAAGAGAGGCTTTGGGGACTTCTGAGGAGTCAAATGGGTGCTATTCTACCTAGAAACCTAGAGGACAAGAGGACTGAAAGATATAATAGTCCCCGTTGAAGGACGCTACAGACAAAAAGGCGTCCTTCAGGAAGCGTCAAGCATTTGGCGACGACAATGGGGGAATGTTCAAAGACCGTTGGCGTCCTGGACAGTTTTGGTGAGGGCGGTGTCCTTTCCAGAAGGCACGTGGAAGGTTCCAAAAGCTGAGGAATTACCCAAAAACGGCATCAGATTCGGGAATCTGTAGAGGTTCCAGGTGAAATGTTCTTGGGCTTCTCGAATTAGTAAAAGTCGCGATCAGATGACCCTCAAGAGTCTCTAAGGAAGGTGTCCCTGAGAGAGGTTCAGAAAAGAGACACCTCCAGTCCCATCGGTGACCCGCTCATGGGTCAGTCATTCTAACGGCGGGCTCCCGGACACAACGAGGTCCCACGCCAATGACGAGACAAACAATGCGTAGAAACTACTGGACTGTCACCGCCAGGAAAAGGTTGTGGACAGACTTGAAGTCACAGGCAACGGTGGTGGGTCGCACTACAGTCACAGTCACCGGCCAAGGTTTGGTGTGGCCACCCCCGCCCAAGGCCGCTGCACACATTCCTAGCAATGCCGGGGACAGACGGTGATGTTGCCAAAGGGTGGACGGGCGGGTCTGGTCGGCTTCAGAAAAGAGCTACCTTTGGGGGTTTCAACTTTTTCATAGATAAGTAGGTACCTGGAACGGTAAAGAGACACGTAGACAGATGAGAGACAGAGCGAGAGAGAGAGAGATAAATAGTTAGATAAGTAGCTAGAAGGGTAGGTGGGAGTGGAAATAAGCAGGTAGACGGGTAGGGAGGTGGGTAGGACTCTGTGTCTACTTGATCTGTGACCTCCCGGATCAGCTCCAAGAGCCTTCCCGAGCGAGGTTGTACCAGGGAGGGAGACCGGCCACGAGGTTCTCGCTGCACCTCGGCTACAGACCCAGGACACTAAGGGTTGCCAGGAGCTACCAGGGGATAGGAAGGCAACACAGAAAAAGAAGCGAGAAAAAAAAAACTCGGCACTTCACCCAGGTCGGGTGGCTCAGCGGGCGGGAGCGTCGCCCCGTGCACCGGAAGGGCGTGGGTTCGTTCCCCAGTTGGGCGCTCGCCTGGGTTGTAGTCCGGATTCCCTGTCAGGGTACGTGTGGGAGGATGCAGACTGAAGTTTCTGTCTCACGTCAATTTCTCTCTCTCCCTCTCCTTAACCTGTCTCTCTAAAATCAAGAAAAATATCTTCGGGTGAAAAAAAAAAAAGAAACAGAAAAAAAAATAAGCCTTGGAAGAGACAATATTTATTACACAATCCTATGCTCTCACATGCGATTTAAAAGGTTGTAAATCCCAAATTCAGAAACTATAACCTTTGGTTATGGGGTCTAACCAGTGTCCCATCCTCCAATCATTCGAAAGAAAAATAAATATGTGCTTTAAATCAGAGAAACATAAAGAATGAAAATGTGGAAAACTTAACACTAACAGTTTCTATTCCTTATAAGCAGAAGGCCTTCGAACTTTGCCAGAGTGGTAGCTTTTTGCTCTGGAACATCCACAAGGTTGATAAGTGAACGGAACAAAGCCTTAAAATATATTTCTTTTCCACTGCGAGTCTTAACGAATGGTGGGTATTTCATTCTCTTTTGAATCTCCGTATTGTCCTAGTTAATGACTGTGTTTATTCACTTGTGACTGTGAATTAGACTTGATTCATTTAATTCTCTTTTTACCAATTCCTGAGATATTAGCATTGCCGGTAGAGGAAAATGCAATAAAAACGAGACGGAGGGAAAACTAAGTAGCCTAGATTTTGCGGAACTGTGAGCACGTCTCTTAACGCTTAGTCATGCTCTGACCTGCTTTGTCTCTGCTCAGACCCGCGAGCACGATACGCGGGAAGTCGTAAAATTTTATACTGTGAGGAAATGCAAGCTGACGAAGAAATGCACCGATTTTCTGGGCAACCTATTATCCCCGTTAAAAACGCACGGCGTATGTTTCTTAGACGACCTCGTTCAGCAAGTTCTACCATCAATCCTGTCCACGTACAGACATTCTGTTGGAGGACATAACACTGCTGGTTGATTCTCTCAGTAAGGGAAATCCTTCCCCCTTTTTTGGTATGTTTTTAGGTGTCCTCAAACTTCCATTAACGTTAATATTATACATCGAGCTCTCCCTTGGCTACTTATTTTTAAATCATGTTTCAATAGCCCTAATTTGGAAATTGGAAAACAGTATTTACCCAGAGCTTTATAAGGTCTTGTGAGTCTTACTCAAATTCTAGGAGGACCTGCACATTCTATTTAAAATTTACAGTTGTTTTCTCCCTTGCAGTTTCATCGCTACGGCCTACAAACCTTCTAAAATAGTCCAAAATAAATACTGTGAAACAGGTAAAATCAATTACATACAAATATAATTATAAATATATATATATATATCACTAAAATAAATACAAGGCATCAAATGATTAGCAAGGAAAGGGATTATACTCCAATATGTCTAACTGCGCCTTCCGACAGAGCACATACAGAATTGCTAGAAGTCTCTCGGGTGCAGACCCAGCCACGAGCGGGAATGATCACGGCGTTTCATGGTGGTGGGGCAAAGTTGTGTCCCTGCGGCGCTTGGTATTTAAAGCAGCCGTGCCCTAGTTCTGAAGAGGGGGTTAGACCCCACCCCTGACGCTGTGGTTTGACTCAGTAGTGTGACTGCACCAGGTGACTTAGGGAGATCGGACGGTTTGAGATCCATGTCGGAATCTCATGTTCTGAGGACCCTCGCTGCTCTGACATTTGGAGGGATTGTCACCCCGCCTCTCCCGGGGTCGGGCCCCAGTGGCAAGGCTGGAGGGTGACAAAAATAGTCCAAAATCAGCCACTGACAGGGGCAGCCCAAACCCAGGAGGGTGTCAAACACCAGCAACGCATGGGGTCCGGCTCCCATAAGACCCCCTTTTATCACAGAACGTTTTATTACAAGATCGTAAGCATGTCGTTCTGTAACAAAACCATATCTCACGCTCACCCTACAAGGACGTTTTATGTGAAAGGCGCAAGTTAAAACTGTAAAAGATTCCACCCGTCCTGTTACCGTGCCCCCCACACTCCAGCAGGCCCTCCTCCGGCCGGACCCTGTAATGCCTTAGAAGGGAGAATTTCCCATTATAGGAATTGCACTTGAAAAATTCTAAACTGAAAGTCTAGCGTTTTCCAACGCATGAGCTGGCGAAAATACAAGAGGGTGAAAATAATATATTGAAATGTGAGAGAACAAGAGTCTTAAAGTTTGAAATGGATGTGACGGGTGAATATTCCTTTTAAAATGCGAATATTGGAGGGAATGTGCAGGGGTAAGGTATCTAGACAACCGTGCTTGGAAGGAGGAGGCTGGCAAATCCTCCCAGGGTCTCGCTTTGGACGTGACCTCTGTCTCCAAAAGCAAAAGCCGTGCAGAAATCTGAACCTAGCTGGGGCTGACTCAGTTTCTGAGAATCAAACTAGACCCCGGAAGAGAAACCGTCGGCACGTGCGCACTGCAACACGCCGGCGGACACTGGCAGACCCCGCTTCACACTCAAGCCGTGGGACCCCCGCGGTGGGTGAACTCCCAAGTCGGAGAGAAATGAAATCCCGTCTGTTCTGTTTGCAGAGAGCTACTCTGTGCTGAGTGAGGCACGGTGGTCCGAAATCTTCCAATGCCCCCGAAATGTATGGAGCTGAATGGAAATTAAGGGGCTTCCACCGTCGATCTCCCACAATATTCCAGGTAGCATTTCCCCCCAAATTGATGTTTGGAGCCTGTTATTCTGAATTTCACCTAATTCTTTATAACATCCTTCGAGCTAACTTTTCAACATTTTTGGAGAGATTCGTAGTAGAGAAATGATAGCTCCTCTCTCTTCTCTCTCTCTCTCCTATCCTTATATCTTTTTTCAATTTATTAACGTGACACTGGCTCATAACATTACATACGTTTCAGGTGTACGATTCTACAATATATTATTTGGATATTGAATTGTCTGTGCACCCCCTCAAGGCCAGTCTGCTCCCGACACCGTTTACCCCCCTTCACCCTCTTCTACGTCGCCCATCCCGTTTTATTCTGGCGATCGCCACACTGTTGCCTGGGTCTGAGTTGTGTGTGTGTGTTTTTTTCCCTTTGCCCAGTCCCTTCACCCTTTGCCCTCAGCCCCCAACGCCCCTCCCATCTGACAGCTGTCTGTCTCTTCTCTGCGCCGACGAGTCTGCCTCTACTTTGTTGGTGAGTTCACGGTGTTCATTACATGCCACGCAGCCTCTTCCAGCAACCCACTCCGCATCCTGCGCCACGATCCGCACGTTCTTCCACGAGACAGCGGAGGAGAACGGCGCAGGACAGCCAGTGCCTGGCACGACCTCACACCCGTTTCGAGTCGCCCAGGGCTCTTCCATGACCGTCACCTCATCGGATGCCCACGTGGCGGGAGAGAAGTGGAAACCGGATGGCAGCTCAGTGCTGCTGTTTCCAGCAACTCCCACTCCCGCTGCTGCCCGTCCTCCACGCTGGAAGGTCCGTTAACAAAATGTCCCTCTTTCTGAAACGCACAGGTGCCCCCACTCCCCTGGAACCCAGAAGGACTCCCTGTGCCCATCTGGGCTTGCAGTCCATCTGGACGTCATCTCGCCCGAGCCCGCAGCCTGACCGGAGGGCGTGCTGCTGCAGGCGGGTCCCAGGGCGCCCGTCCTTCTTCGGGGAACGGCATGAGGAAGCGGCTGCCTCTCTGCAGACGGCCGCCGTCGGACCACAAAGGCTGCTGCATTCTTGCTCCCCCCCAGGCGGGCGGCGAGGCGCCTGACCCAGGCAGGGCAGGGTCCAGGTGACAGCGCGTCTCACGACGCCGAGGAGGCAGGCAGCTCTCCCCCGGCAGCGGTGTGTCGGCCACTGTGTCCTCGCAGAAATCGCCTCCTCCCGCTGACACCCACGGACCGGCGGTGACTCGGCCCCGAAGGCCTCGGGGTTTCCATCTTCTGCACCAGCGGCTGCTTGGTTAGGAGCAGCATGTCCCCATGAGCTATTCTGAGTCTGAGAACTCAAGGAGGCTTTGGGCAGCCTTGCGCCCGAGAGCTGCCGATTCCCGGGGGAATGAAAACCCGGCATGAGCCGCCCCCCCCAAAAATGGTAGCAGCAGTACGGGGCGGGGACGTAGAAGAGGGAGAAGGGGGATACACGGTGATGGAAGGGAGGGAACTTGGCCTGGGGTGCAGAACACCCGCTACAATAGACAGATGATGATTTCTAAAGTCGTGCACCTGAAGCCTATATAATTTTATGAAGCAATGTCACCCCGATAAATTCAATAAAAAAAAAAGAAACGGTGACTAGGAGAAACGTGAGCGTTTTATGATATACGAAAAGCTTCACGACAAAGCAGATCTTAAAATAAATTATGAGTCAGGGCGTGCTTTCGGGGAAATTAACGGTGTTTCGAATTGCTGGAAACGGGGTAACTGGTCTCTACCCCTGAAACCATTCATTTCTTCCTATAATCATGTGAAAAAACGCGTGCTTTTTCCAATTCCGAAGCAGAATCTGTAACGTGGCAACTCTGTTTTTTCTCGTTGTTGTGTCGTGCGCAGACCTTAGCGAAGGGTAAAACTGAATGGAATGATCAGTTAATCAAACCGATGCGCGTTGTGAACAAAACACGATATTTATATTTGTTGGTCCCTTCGTGGGTGGCTCCTGTGATTAGGACGCTCTCTCCTTCACCCTTCCAGCTTCCTTATAGTTCTAGAAGCCGGCAAGGGGCCAATGGATCCATCAATGAGTTTCAGTAATTAAATGAAGGGAGGAATGAAGGGGTCAACAGGCAGGTGGCACTGGTCTTCATTCCGGGAGCGGCCTGCCAGCCTTCCTATGATCAGAGGGCCATGCAGGGCCCTGGAACTGTCTGACGGCGCCGTCAGAAGGGGAACCCCTGCCTGTCTCACGTCGTCATAGGCAAAATGCCCAATAAATGCACCACGGCCCCTTCTCTTGGACACGAGACCCTCGAGACATCGAATGAGCACCACTTCTGGAGGACAAGACAGGAATTTCAAAGTGGGCCGTCCAGCTGACCGGCTGACCCGGGAGGGACCAGCCGCAACTGGGAGGAGGGATGTTCTGTGGGGAAACGGGCTGGAAGTTTCGGGGAGACGATCAGAAAACCGGGGAGAAGGCTCCGTGTGAGACGATTTTGTGTGCGTGGCAGTCAGATGCCATGTGGGGTCGTCTGGTGGGTTCTGAGAACCCCCCTCTAAGATCGTTTGTTGGGGGGGGGGGGTTGGCGCACAGGGAAAGTTGACTGTGATCGATACGACGAAGGGTAAATAAAATTTCTATAAATGGGAAAGTAGATGTTATTGCATTTTTTTAAAATGGAGTTTATAACGTAGTATCGGTGGTATGATCCCTTTTTGGTAAGAATATATTTGTATGGAACGAAAAGGGCTGGGCAGATAGATATTAAGTAGTTAACAACAGGCAATCCCGGAGTGGTAAGAATTTGAAGGTTTTTTCTTTTTCTTTTTCATGGACTCTATTGGGGTGGCACTGGTTAAGAAAATTGTGCAGGTGTCAGCGGCACCGTCCTGCCACACCTCGCCCGTGTATTGTCCTGTGTGCACACCTCCGCGAGCAAAGCCCCCTGCCATTGCCATCTTACCCCCCACCCCCGCTCCCCTCTCCTGTTTCCCCGACCCACCCGGTCCCCGGCAATGTGAGCAATTTATTTTCAGCATTGCTCTTTGAAATACGCGTCTTTATATACACAAGCAATGTGTTTTAACTTAGAATGAAAACTGAAAAGTCCTCTTTAGGAGCGTCACTTGTCGGGCGGTTTCCAGCCCGGCGTCGTAACTCGAAGTCCGTAGGGGAATCGAACCGTGTATTTTCTTTGTCCTTCTCAACGTTCATGGGCGACCTTGGAAATTTTCCTTACACTAAACACTGGGGCTCTACTTTCTCCTCACAGAAGCACAGTGTGGAATAAACACCCCTGTCCGGGCGGCATCCGTGGCAGGCTACAGCTCTTTCTGGATTTCAGAGAACACACACTGATTTTTCCACAGCTGTATTTGGGGTTGGTCCCCATTTCATATTTTCCCCCCCAATGTTTTATCCGCAGCAAGGACTCCCTGTCTTCCTTACCCTTCTAAGATGCTCAGGACGACGAAAATGTTCTCGTTGCTACAACACTGCTTTCTCCTTCATTCGTAATCACACGAAGCAGCTTCCCAGGAATCCTGCTAAATCCTCGACCCCCACCAACGCTTTTCGGGGCGTCCGCGTTTCCATGCCGAGCCGCGAGCAGTCGTTACAGGGCCCACGTCAGGGTGGGACGGCCTTAAGGCTGCCACGTAGACGTTTCTACACCCGAAGAGGTGAAGTTTTACAGTTTTCGGACTTAGGGCTGTGAGCTGCCCCCACCCCCTTCTTTAGTACCCTTCCTTTTTCTCACAGGAGCGGGTCAGGGCCATCCTTTAAAATTTAAAAATAGGAATGAATGCGTGACTATGGGGGGGCGTTGTTAACTTGTTCCAGTGAAATTAGAATCTTTAGAAAGACTCAAAACTACATTCAATATCGTAAATGAAAAGAAAAGGCGGAGAGGGCAAATTGGACCGTGTAAGGGGCTAAAGCGAAGTATGGAAATGCGCAAGCGGTTGTTTCAGTGTGCGCCTTTTCTTAGGGGTATTCCCCCTGCTAGTGCTGCTTTTCAGTCATTTCTCCAGCGTCAAGTGACAATCTTGTTTTTCCCGAGGCTGAGTTCTTTTTTTAAAAACACGGGTTTAGGTTCATTGATTAAAAGTTACAAATAGAGTCCTCGCCGGAGGGTTCCGCTGGTTGGAACATCGTCTTCTACCACAAGAAGTTGCGGGTTTGACCCCCCTGTCCGGGCACATACCTAGGTTGGGGGTTCGATCCCCGAGAGACTGATGTCTCTCTGCCATCTCTCGCGGTCTCTCTCCCTCTCTCCCTCTCTCTCTCCCCCTCCCCCGTCTTTCCTCTCTCTCTAAAGTCAAAGAAAACGTATCCTCAGGTAAAGACCAAAAGAAAAACTTTGCAAACGACATGCTTGCGTATTTCTTTTTCCTACTGTCACGGGCAGCCGTGTCGATTACCGACCTGCGCGTGGGACATGGGACAGTAAAAAGGGGGTGCGTACGCCCCCGGACTTGCAAAGGGGCAATGCCAGTCGGCGATATGGTCACCAGTTCCGCAGCCAGGGAGATGGAGACCGGCTGGAGGAGTAAGGGAAGGCAGATGCTGAGAATGCCTTTTGAACGACAGAGAGGATTTAAATAAGGGTGAGGTGAAGGGCAAAGTCATTACTGTTAGGGAGAGGAGGCTGATTTCTAATCAAGCAGAGGCCACGTGGACTAGAGAGGAGGGAGAGGCTGCGGAGAGACGGGAATGTCATTACGGGCGGGTCTGTGCTGTACAGAAATCTCTCCGGGCTGTGCCCCAAGTAGCCACGGGTCTGCTTCCCAAGAATCTGTGGGTACAATATAATGAACGTAGAATATGACTCGTCATGTCTTATAGTGTAGATCTTCTTCTTCTCGTTTTAGAGGCTGAGACTCACCCCAGGGTGGCCCTGACCATTGTGGCTCAGTGCATTGGATGCCGTCCCGCAAGGTCACGAGTTCGATCCCTGGTCAGGGCACACGCCCGGGATGCCGGTTCCCTCCACAGTCAGGGCGCATACAAGAGGCTACCGACCGATGTTTCCCTCTCACACTGGTGTTTCTCTCCCTTTCTTCCTCCACCCTGTCTCCTCTGCGTAACAATGAGATAAATTTAAAAATGAAAAAAAGAAATTAAAAAACCGCTTCGGAGAATCTGCTCCTATCTCCAGAGCACAGCCTCTCAGACATCGCCACCTGTCTCCTTGTAAAATCCCAGCAGGGTTTGGGAGGCCAGGCCCATTTCAGAGAGGATTTGCGGGGCTGCACGTTGTTCAGACAACATCTCTGCTAACCTGACTTTACATCATTATTATCGCATCCCAAAGCCTCCTGGATGCTTTGTGCTGCACGCATATTCATGACATCCCCTGGCTTCTAACCCTCTCTCGTTTCCCGGTCCCGCAACTATTGCATTTGCTTTCTGTGCACAAAAGGGGGCCGCCGGACCCTGTGAGTTTCATGCACACAGAGAAGCTTGCTTTCTTGGGACGCTTCCTCTGTGGCCATGGTTGATTACGTGGCTTTGCTTTGGGACACAATGTGCAGCGTGAGGTGCGTAGCAGGAAGCCGTGCTAAAATAGCGTGGGGTCGGCTGGTAAGAAATAGAAAGCAAGCCCCCGTATTTGTTTCTGGGTTCAGTCCTCACTTGAGGATATGTTGATTGATGTTCACGAGTGAGAGAGAGAGAGAGACAGACAGAGAGAGAGAGAGAGAGAGAGCAGGAGAGAGAGAGCCACCAACATAACAAACATTTATCAGTTGCCTCCCCAAAGCTCCCCAATGGAGAATTGCACTCATGACCTCGACACGAGCCCTGGTTGGGACCCAAACCTGCAGCCTTTCGGCGTACAGGATGGTGCCCCCCCAGCCGTGCGGACCGTGTACGTGCTCTTGCGTACAGCCCAGCTGAAGACAAGGAGCCCAAGACCTTGGAAAGGAAAACGTAGCCTTAGCCGCCGTCACTTCTCTCTTAGCCTTTTGCCTTTTGTGCAGGGCCTTCCGAGCTGGACAGCGGGTAGGTTGGATTCCATCCAGTTCCACGGCATCTACTCCCCGGCAGTCCACGCTCAGCCAAGGGCCCTTTCCCTTGGTCCAGGCGTCAATTACCTGTTTCCCTTGCTTAAAGGAAAAGGAAGGTCTGACTTGCCCTCGAACGTAGACTCTGCCCTCTTTCCTGCTGTCCAGCAGGGCTACCCATCATTCACATTCTCGTTAATGCCTCGCCCTGAAGGCGGAGAACACGGCGGCCCCCTCCATGGGGGAGGCCAGATGCTCCCAGCCTGTCGTCACCTTGGCTCATCCTTCCATAATTCAATATCCCAATCTGCTCTCATCTGGAAACTTCGGGGTCCGTAGGGGCCGGGCTCCACCATGGGGGTCTCATTCAGTCCTGCAGCAACAGCTCTGCAACTGGAGGACAAGGCCTTCACCCCCTCACCCCCCCCCAAAAAAGAGTGTCATGAAAACCAACCTGCCACGCACAGTTAAGGAGACATTCCGTGAACAAGTTCACGTCTTGGACGTGCAGATGGGCGTGTCGTCGCTGTCTGTTCCCAAGCAGCCTGATTCCAGCTGACCTCTACCCGGCCTTCCTTCCCGCCAGCGACGTTGCAAAATCAGGGAAGAACGGCGTCTTCTGACTCTGAAGCACGCTGCTGAAAATTAATGAGGGTAAGAACAATCAAGTTAGCCATAGTATCTCGGTTGTAAGGTCTTCTGACACCTTCACCCAATTAAGCATCAGAGGCCAAGGAGATAATTAGGTGAGCAGGAGGTCAGCCGCTTCTGTGGAAGAAAAAAAAATGGAGCCCTCTGAGGCTGGAGTGTGGATATAATTCCTATAATTTATTCATTGCAATTAACCGTCGCCCATATGTCCTGTGCATAGCTAATGAGACCTTGAATGGACTCAAGGAGCCGCAAGAAAACGGGGAAGGTCAGTAACAGAATCTCTTCTCACCTACGCAGCCCGCGGCGCGTTCCCCGAACACAGGCAACATTTCCTCATGGGCAATGGAAACGTAGCTGTTGGAAACGCAGCTGTTGGAAACGCTGCTGTGTTCATTAGACAAATGGGGCAGAACGCGGGTTCCGTGGAATATATTTTTTCTTTAGGTTTCCGCCTTGTCATCCATCAAGCATTATTTGGGGGTGGGCGGGGTACCTTTACTGTGACCTGGCAGCAAAATGATGAATGTTCAAAACCCTCACTCGGGCAAAACGGAAGCGTCTTAGATGTGCTCGCCGGTCAGGGGCCCTAGAGAAACGCAATCCCGTGGCCAGCCTTTCGCGTCATGAGGTGAGCCCTTCGGCCCGGGTGTGACCGTGGTCACTTCCAGGTGTGTCTGACACACAAGAGGAACTTACACAAATAATGAGAAAAGGACCCTTAGAAAGAAAGACACTGACGTAACGACACCACGGGTGGCCAGGTCCGATGCTTCCATCATCGAGAGCAGCTCTCCCCGGGCTGGGATGGCCGACACTCACGTTGTCTGTGGGTCTTCCCCATGGGGACCTACATGGAGGGGTCTCAGGGAGCTCTGGGGGGCGGGGGGAGCAGAGCACAGCAAAGGGACCGAAGCAATTGTCTTCAGGCACGTGTGTAAGATTCGAAGGTCTGCCCTGAGCTCGTGCTGCTGAAGGGAAGCTGAAGACAGACAACGGTGCTCCGTTCTCCGTGCACTGCAGCTCCGTTTTCGCAAGTTCAGGCCTCTGGGAACCTCGATGGACTTCGGTCTTATGCAAGGACGCCCGTCCTAACACTGTCCCTGGTTTGACCAGAACACACCTTTCCAAAAGCGACGAGTCCCACGGGCAACGCCACGTGCAGAAGAGTCACGGGCCGTTGATGGCCGATGAGAGAGTGGCTCACCCTGAGTCTTCCCCCTCGAAGGACGAGAGCGTCTGTGCACCACCGGAACCCTTGTACCCGAGAGACGACACGTACCGACAGAAACGTATCTTGTTTCTGGTCAGACGGGTTCATGATCAGATGCTGCTGGTGCAGGACCGGAAACCCCGAGAGCACACGCGGGGACTGAGTTGCTTTTCCCCGCGCAGCCCAGCTGAGCTGCTGGTGCCAGGAGGATAAGGTGCCGCAAACTCGGAATGCGTGTTGGAGATCCTTCCCTGCATGGGATCACACAGGCTCTACCCTAGTACGAGCTCTGGGGCTGGCGTGAGACAGGGTCGCCTTCCAGCCTCCGGCTCAACGCCACCGCCGCTGGAAGGGCCGGGTACTGGCACACGGCTTGGGTACCGGTCTTACCTCACGCTGTGCCCGTTGGCCTCCATGAAACCTTCCCACTCTAGGGCCCACAGACCGCCGAGAGACGGTAAAACCAAACCACAATGTTCATTGCAACCGCCCAGAATCCTTCTCCCTGCCAAAACGGGACGTGCCGATTCAGCCGTGTTCACGGGGCACATTGAAGAGCTTTGCCTTCCGTGGTGGGCATCCCCATGGGTGTTCGTAAAGAAGACCCTGTTTAAGAATGGTGTTCAGTGAACAGGCCGAAGCGTACCTGCCCCCTTCTGCGCTAATTCTTGGCTTCGACAAACAGCGATGCTCTCACTCTACCAACCCTCCGTGTCCTGTGTCAGGCCCATCAAAAGTAAGATCTGTTCATCGTGCAGGGATGCCACGCAATATCAAAGCAGCAAGACCCCGGAGGAAGGATACGCACTCGGATAGGTCACACCCAGAAAAGGAATCGCCTTCGATGACCAGGGACCAACCACACAGTTTTGACTGTAGACGCGACTCCGTGTTTTCACATCAGCTCGATCCAGTGTCTCCCGGCGTCAGCCAGGGCAACCACAGTTCGGCTAAGCCTGCTCTCCGGCCCGTTCCTCAGTATTCCCTTCAGAGCCACTGCGTCCCATCAAAACGTGCATTTTTTTTTTTGGTTTATTTTTTTTTTGCTTTTCATTTTTTTTTTTTTAAGATGGCATTGAGTTCTTCGGGGAGCTTGTTCCTTGCGGGTTGGACCGATGCGTAACCCCCATCACTGACTGTCAGGCATGGGGGTGGGGGCGGTTAACCCTCAGCTCCTCGAGGCCTCTCTCTGATCCCTGAAAGCGTCCCCGGCACCTTGAAGCCAGAAAAACAGGACGGATTCTTCCCCACTTGCAACCCTGCCGACCCCTCCTTTGGTCACGCCTCCCCCTCTCCAGCCAGGAAAAGTTCTTTGTTAGTGAAACTTTGTGAACTCCCCTGGGACCCACCTGGTTCCTTCAGATGCTTTTCCTGTGTCAAGGTCCCTGATATTAATGACAGATGCAAAGTACCTTATGCCGTGGAATGGACCTCCATCACCCAGTGCCGGGGTTTAGCTGGGGAACGGTCTGGGGGGACATTCTACTCCCTCCTAAACAAAGCATCATTGCCTCATTACAGTCCCTGAATGTATCTTTAAAGGTGTGTATAGAGAGGAAAGACTCCTTCCTCTGATTCCTCGGTGGGCCCTGAGTGATACCTTTATTCCGTCCGCATTAAACCCGGGCGCGCACGTATTTCCATCCCAGGTTTCCTGCCCGGAGCCAGGAGCAGAAGGGAACAGCAATTACAGAGTTATTGATTCACTTTCCGCTAAATAGACGATAAATGATTGCTCCGCAGCGGGGCGGTGACGGCCTGCCACGGCGAGCCGCGTCCATGAGGAGAAAAGTAATTAAACTGCGGTCGGGTCTCTCTTGAAGCCACGGAAACGTTTTCTTGAAAATAAATAGAAAAAAAAATATTATTTTTTTTGCCTTTCCTCTTCACCTCTTTCATGATTTCTTCGTATTATTTCGCACGTCTGCTGCCAGGCAATGGGATGTGAACTTCAGGTGTATAGTATGCTGATTAGGCGTCTGTATGCTTTACGAAGCGACCCCCCGGCTCCCCGGGCCCCCTCCGTATTTGTTACAGTGCCATTCACAGTGTCCCCTGGGCCATGGATGACGTCCCCATGACTGTTTTGTGGCTGCAGATTTTTATTTCCTTAGTCCTTCCCGTTAGTCGCTCGATCCCTCAACATGTGCCCTGTCCCCCCATTTGGCAGCCGTCAGTCTGTTGTCCGTATCGATGACTCTGTTTCTGTTCTGTTTGCTTGTTTATCTATTTTATGTGGTTAGACGCCACACAAAAATCCCTCCTCCCTCAGGAACGAAAATATCCACTTTTGCACAAAAGTCCTTTGACGGCGAGATACGTTGACCTTGCACGTCCAGATCCCACAACAGGACCGCCTGCTCCCCGGACCCCATGCGGGGCACGGATGCCCTTGAGAACTAGGCGGGGGCTGAACAAACCCCCCTTTGCAATGTGCCAAAACCCGCTACAGCCATGGTTTTTCACGTCATTCCAGGAGGCTGTCGGATCTCGGAATCACCTGCGTGGACTCCGCGTTGCCCGGCAGGGGACTGTGCCATCGTGGACCCACACAGCGGTCACAGGATCGTCCCTGAGGCTTGCGCAGCTGGGGAGCCCTCAGCCCGGGAGGCCGTGTTCCTTGCTGCCCCGGCACGTCCCCTGTCAGGAAAGGGCCCGCCCACCCCGTCTGACGCACACCCAGGGGACACCGCGTCCGTGGGACAACTTAAATCTCTGCACAGAGGCAGGCTGCAGTTTCCAAGGGCAACTCTCTGTCGGCCCGTCCAGCCACTTCTCCCGCGCTATTGGTGGGTGTGGAAGCGTGCTCTCCAGGGCGTCCCGGTTCCAGACTGGGGACCGAAAGGGAAGCCGAAAGGCGCACATGGAGGGATCTTCCTGTGACGGCAGGGACATTATCACTTTGCAGAGCCCTGGCCCGTCAGGCGGCGCTGTTAACGTGACCACGCGGCTTCCAAAGAGGGCCCCACCTGGAGGCCCAAGCAGAACACGAATTTCCGGACGCCGTGAACAGCCAAGCCCTAGGCACTCAGCAGCTGAGCTCTGTGCAAAGAATGAAAGGAATGGGTCTCATCTTATCAGTGGAACTTTTGCATTTTGGCAGGTACAGAGGCCCTTTAATTAAAATCATAAATTCAAGCCGAAAATCATCCGAGCGTCTAAAGGCAGTCCAAAAGAGGTTTTACCCAGGAAAATAGTTCTGATATATGTGACAGTCGATCAGATTCACCCACTGACACACGAAGATGTTTGTCGCTGAAGAGGGAGAAGACCTACTGTGGGAGCGAGCCGGGAGCCTTGGGCCTGACTCCTCATAGCAGCCGGTCAGTGTGGCTAACACCAAACTACCCGCGTTAAGTGAGACATCAATTCTTTGATCCTAGTGCTCAGTACACGGGTAAACCCTAAAAATCCCTTACAAACATGCAGAATATTCACAAAGAAGAATAAAGGATGTCTTTTCCTTGCCGTACAAACAAAGGTAGCATTTCTTCAAAAACCCTTTGCAACCAGCATAAGAAGGGATTGCTAGAAATTGGCAAAACCAGCCATAAATTGCAAGCCGAACAGCTGACCTAACTAGCTTTTCTCTCTGATATGTGACCATCAGAGTCTGCCTCGGATCCAAAATAAAAACATCCTGGCGATTTATGCAATGCTCAGAGGGGAAAAAAAAAAAATCTAATCTCACCAAAAAAAAAAAAAAAAAAAAAATTTTTTTAAAGGGCGTCTCGTCTGAAATATAACAACAATATTCATGGGTACAATAGTCATCAGAGACGTTTTGTTTTATTCACAAAGAATAGAATTAAGTGCTATTGATTTATTCACCAGCTCTGAATGTGAGCATTTAGAATCCTCTGCGGTAAAGACAGTATAAGCCCCGGCAAGTGACAATATCATTTCCTATGCCGCGTGAGTCAAGGCACAACCGGTGTGATTATCTCCTTATTCTTCTGTTCTACTGTCTTTGTCAATGAATCGCATTGTCTGAAACCTTACCCACCTATATCCTAAGCTATCCTTGCATATTGAACGATTTTATGCAAAAGCACATTAGGATAACAATTACAGTCATAAGCTCGACGGTGGGGGGGCGGGTTCGGTGGTGCTGAAGGCCTTCACTATAATCTCTTGTAACAAAAAAGATGAGAAAGCCCACGCCCAGCTTTACAAAAAGAGCGTTTCGGGGTCTCTACCCCTCCTCATCTATTTATACTGTTGCAAACGCTGGTGGTCTCTTTCACCAGAGTAGGTACCTATGGATTTCCTTTCTCTTGCGCTGTAACTGGCAGATAATCTCGTGTGAGTTTAAGGTATACAATACCAAATTTTGACACACAAATGGGCTGCAGAATGGTGACGACCGCAAGGTGGCTTAACACCTTGCTTCTCTGACGTCGTGACT
>PVJD01009430.1:0-62726 GCA_004026545.1 Mormoops blainvillei
AAAAAACACACCTGTTTACTGCCAAAAAAAGAAAGAAAATTTGAGTTCAAAGGAAAAAACTGGGTGCACCCAGGTGGTTGTGGAAGCAAGAGACCAGATGGAGCAGAGACTTGATGAGTCAACTTAACATTGACTGTGCAGAGGAGGGGGACTCACAGATTTGTCCTTGAGTTACTTACGAAGTAGATGGTACGGCAGGAGAAAGATTAGGTTTCGAAAGGGGATATGATAAATTCAGCTTAGAACAAGCAGGCAGAGCTGACCAATAAGTTGATAATGTGGTTCAGAAACTAAGAATCGTGAGCTGGAGATGCAGTTTCGAAGTCTCCTGCATGTAACTATGGGGACCATGTAGTTCAAGTTTTGCAAATTACAAGAGTTCACCTGCTATACGTGTCTATTTAAATTTATTTAAATTCAACAAAATTAAAAATCCAGTTCCTTATTGCCCTGTTCACATTTCAAATGCATGATAGCCTTGGAAAGCACAGTCATGGAACGTTTCCATCATCATAGAACGTTCTATTGGACAGTGCTAGAAAGAGGTCCTAGACCATGAATTATTAGTCAGAAGAAAGAACAGATGGCAGAGGAAGAGTCTCCCAAGAAAATCGAGGACGGGTGAAAGGGTCAAACCCAAAAGCCAAGGTAGGGGAGAAAAAGCAGGTACTTGGGTCCTTGTGGACATTTACCACGTCAGCTGTACTGCTGAGAAGGAACGAGTGACTGAATGCCTTCCACGAGCTAGGTGGTGTGGTGGGCGCATTCCACGCTGCCTACCTAACGTCACGCAACCCTCCGGGAAAACAGAGCCTGATTCTCATTTACTGCCCTTCTCATGACTATGACTGTTGAACTGTAATTGTGCACATTGGCCAGTTTTACTAATTGCTTACATACATTATCATGTAATCACTGACTTCATGTCCTAGGAGAATTAAAGAATGCAATATCATTCTTTATGATCTAAGACAATTTGCATGAAAGAAAAGATTGTTACTCTAAAGCTGAAAACTGACTCAATCTGAGCCAAGTTTTTGTAAAGCCTGTCAGGCTCTTATTAAGATTAGCTTAAGTCATTTCAACAATCCTTGGGTAGTTCCTATCATCCTCAATTGAGAAATCAGGCAACTG
Source organism: Mormoops blainvillei (assembly GCA_004026545.1). Classification (NCBI taxonomy): domain Eukaryota; kingdom Metazoa; phylum Chordata; class Mammalia; order Chiroptera; family Mormoopidae; genus Mormoops; species Mormoops blainvillei. Next base: position 1,135 of record PVJD01009430.1, read on the forward strand.
AGGAACACAGGGGTTTACAATTTGGCTAAACTTTTACAGCTAACGACAGTGGATCCCTGACTTCAAACTCAGATCAGGCTGATCCCAAGTCTGCATATAATCACCACCTGCCACACAGCTCCCCTAAACATTAACTGCGAAGCTTCAAGGTCCATAGCAGAACCATTACCTCCACTATCCTTCTGAAGTACTACACTTAGCTTCAGCTAAGAACTATTCCGTGCCTGGGGAAAAGCTGCTCCCACAAAGCTGCTCTAGAGGCCAAACACTGCATTAGAGAAATATAAAACCAGTGTCTGAAGAGGCCACAAATGAGCCCCTCACCTCACAGGATGTGGGTTCAGTCTCACATGCAGAAGACAGTAAACTCTTTGAGGGTAGGTAGTGTCTGATACCTCTTGGAGATCCTCCCAAGCACATGCTTCAACTGATGAAATTGGGAAGGTTGAATGAGCAATGAAATTCAGGTCCACTACAATGTGTTTTAGGAATGTGTTGTGACAGATACGTTTTATTTTTAAATCCATATATATTTCTCTTTTAATAGTAGTATACTTTTGAGAGATATATTGGGTTGGCCAAAAAGTTCATTTTTTTTTCTATAAGATAGCTCTAGTAGTGCTTAGTTGTCTTTAATTTCATTCAAAACAATTCTGTTAAAATTGTGTTGTGACAGCTGTCAAATCAGTGTGCACTTAAAAAAACCTTATCAAAACTGGTTATTTTTTGTGTAGCCACTTAAATATTGAAGATGGAAAAAATAAGTGACATTTTTGACATATTATGCTTATTTCATGAAGGTAAAAATGCAACTGAAACGCAAAATAAAAAACAAAAATCTTGTGCAGTGTATGGAAAAGGTGCTGTGACTGAACATTAAAAAAGCAGTTTGTGCAGTTTCGTGCTGCAGATTTCTCCCTGGACGATGCTTCAGTCAGGTAGACCAGTTGAAATTGATAGTGATCAAATCAAGACGTTGAAAACAAGCAACATTTATTGGGAGAGAGCCAACAAAATATCCAAATCAATCAAGTTATTGATGAAAATGAAAAATATGTTTTTTATTTTATGAAAAAAAAAAACACATGGACTTTTTGGCGAACCCAATAATACTCTTTTCTGAAGTTACTTAAACCAAGATTAATACAGTGCATTCTCCTTAAGAAGAGGCTTCCTCTCTGCCAGGAGAAGATGGTGGCAGAGCTGGCAGTGCTGCAGGGGGCCTACCTAGCCACCCAGGTTTGTGAGAGATGCTTGGAGCTGACCTGTGACCAGGAATGCTGAGCTGCAGACTTCCGCTTTTCTGAAAGATCGTGCCTCTGAGTGGGGTATTCTGAAACTGGTCTGGTCTGGCAGAGAAAGGCAGGACTATGTGTTTTGGGGTTTTCAAAGGGAGTAGGACTTAATGGCAGAAACCTGCCATTATTCTAAATCTGTATAACCTTTAAATAAACAACCCCTTTCCTTTTTCACCAAAAAAAAGAAAAAGAAAAAAGAAGAAGGAGGAGGAGGAGGAGAAGACTTCCTTAAATAAAACAATTTTGGTGCAGACTACCTCCACAACCTTAAATCCATGTGTTTAAAAACAAAATAAAAAATATATACACAAGATCATTAAATTGAGTCACGTTTCATCACTGGACACATTACTACCGTAGGTAAGAACCTGGGGCCAACTACGTTGACCCAATTTTATGGCTTTGCATCGTTTAACTAACTAAATGATTATGATTTAATGACTGGTTTTATTTGTGACATATAGTGGCAATATACTGATAGCTGATACTATGCATAAAAATTAATAATACTTAAAATTCATGACACAAATAATTTGATAAAAATCATGATCTCACAATCTAGGCCAAATACAAATCTAGTTCCTAGGAACTTTTGAGATTTGACTACTTGCCTACAAGATTTTCAATACTACCCGATATCTAAAAAAAACAAGAAGGGTATTGACCATAACACCCATTTAGTTTACTGAACTTATGCAGGAAGAAGAAAAGTAATGCTGAAAATTACTTCTTGAATATTCATCTTGATACAACAGATTATTAATTATATTGAGGACAAATACTTAAATATTTCTGTGTCTTTTGAGGAAAATGCTATGAAGTGATCTCTCGATATATTTAACAGAAACTGTTGCTAAGGCAGATGCCGTGACCGCCTTAGGCTTATACTGCGATCCTCGTGCGACCAAGGTGTTCATCAACCGTTCACCTGGAACCTAAGAAAGCAAACTCAACAGCAACGAAAAGCTCCGATAACCCCTAAAAAGTTCCCGCGAGAAAATAATTACATCATCACACAAAGTCTTTAGAACATTATATTTCATAAAAGACAATGATAAAAAAGTACAAACATTTCCATGAGAAGCCAAAAAAAAAAAAACAGAGAACGAGAGAATACAAGAAATTACTAGCATTTATTTCAGTGCATTTATGTAAAAGCCTTTCAGATCTTAATAAACTAATCTGAAGTACACTCCTTTCTGATAAACACCACTACGGCCACTTTAGTTCTCTCACTGGCATAATTGCAAATACAAGGCAATAAATCTGGAGTGCTAATATTTGTCTCAAAAGAAAATACATGAAGCAGTAAAGCAAAGACAAGCAAATGCCAAATAAAATGACACGAAATCTGCTTTTACTCATAGGGAGCCTCCCAAAGAGGGAGAATATTGTCTTACATATTTTTCCATCATGTTTTAAAGTGGATAGCAATCTCTTGGCTGGGAAAGAAGTAAAAGCAAGTTTTTAATTTGTAATTTTGTACTTACATAATATTGTAAGCAAGGTTTTCTTACTGAATACCTTTTCACAAAGTACAAGCAGAAATTTAAATTTCGATTTAAAAAAATATTCATTAAACTCTAGTTTTTTTGTGAAGATTCAAATGACTATCTCCACTACAAATTAGACATGTTACTTTACAAACATTATGTCTAATAATGAACACTTATTAGCGTTCAAATACGAACACTTTTCCTTTTTCTACAAATAGGCCCATTAATCATTATTACTTCCTCTAATTGAAAGGCACTATATAATTTTCCCAGTAGTGCCAAAGGGACCTTGTAGTAATTCCATGTCCACATATATATGTTTCTTGATTTTGAGACTAAGAAATACAATGAATAAGTTATCAGGGAATGTCTTAATAATTTTAGAAAGGTTTCCACTTGCTCAACTTGATTTGTTTAGAAATGAAGTAATACTTTTTCCACAGACATATTTAGCATGGTACCTGATAGAGTAGGCGAGAATGCACATTCACTAGTATACCCACTAAACAAAACTAGAAAAAAGGTGCTTTGAATTTGCAATATATTTGTTAGTTTTTATGAAACAGGTTTATTTTCACACAATAAACATAATTGGGCAAACTCTGTCACATTTATCGAAACATGTAAGTCACTATAGGCAAAAATCAATTTTAAGTCTGCAGTTAAAAACAAAAACAAAAGACAAAAAACAAACTAAGAAGATGATTTTCACAGAATGACATACAATAGTGAAAACTGAAAAGAGAAAAATATTCATGGCCAACTCCTAAAACACAAATTACTATTAGACTTAATTCAAAAAAATAAGGCAGATAATAGTAGAATTGAGTCATCTTAAAATTGTAAAATGTGTATCAAGTGAAAAGATTCCCAAATGTGGGCCAGTCCACATTTTAAAAAAAGTATGTTTTCCTAATAAAACTCAGAAACAGCCCTAATTTTCCCCAAAACTAAAATACTTAATTATTTCATGAATTAATTATGCTCCTGTGCCCCTACTATCTTATTAGTGAACAACAAATGGTAACTTTCCCAATTTGCTTTCTTTCATTACACTGAATTAAAAAAACTACATTGACTGTGAGAGGCAGAAAATGAACAGATAGACAAATTAAGAACAAATTTACTTTTCAGAGGGTTTGATTTTTCATTGTTTTCACTATAAGCAAAAAATATTAGAGACAGATATTTTGGAAGTATTTCTAAGGAAAAAATATGGAAAAATTCTGTTTGGTATCATAACAGAAAGCTATCGGTTTGTTCTCAAAGTACAAGAATTTCAAATATTTTGTGATTTGGTTTGTGGTAATTTGCATTACCAATATTGTCATAGAAAATGCCAACTCCAAAAATTAAACTTACAACCTTAAGATAAATAACCATACTTCTGTTGTAGGTGAACAATCCATGAGGCAAATGTTATCCAAACATCTCTCAAATGCGGCTTCTATAATTCTTCATTGTTATTGAACATTCACTATATAGATATATAATTTTTGTTTTAAATTTGTGAAAATATCTTAAGATATTTAAAAGAATCTTTGGTTAACAATAAGTGATAATTTTTAAAGTAAAAATATTGTTTGGTTTTGCCATAAAAACTTCATCCAAATTTAAGATAAAGTAATATACTCAATGTCAGGTAGTAAGACCTGTTTTCTGAGAAGTGCCTTATAACATTGATGTATTTAAATAACTGATTATGTATTATAATATACTTCTATTATATTATGCTTTTAGTGAGGAAATTTTAATAATTAACACCAGAAATATAATTACTTAAAAATGAAAAAAATACCGTTTTAATGAAATTGGCCAACATTAAAAAGAATCCCTTCCAAACTTGAAATTCTATGAGTCTGAGAATTGAACTTAAAACTTATTTTTTTCTACTAAGCATTTATCTTCATAAAAATAGAACATTTAATTTCTTACCTAATAGTATAATTCATTTGTATATTATAAGTACTATTGGGCTTTCCATATAACTCATTCTTCTAAAAAACTGTTTTGATATTTTTTTTAAATAAAAAAAATTTTTGGCTCTTCTGAATGCAAAATAATAAAAGTGCTGTTCGCTATTAACTAAAACAAACCACAACAACAACAACAACAAAAAAAACAGTGTACAAACGCACAACCTTAGGGACATTTTTTGAGGCACAAAATCCCTGACACTTACATCAGAGGTACATGAAAGACATTTAACATGAAGAGGTCCTTTATATCATGTCACATCACAACTTTTAAGAGTTTCTTGGTAATACTCATGCAATATGCATAAACATATGGTTGTGATTTAGCAAAACCTGATGAGATTGCAAGCAAGGAAAATTATAGGTAATCCTGGTAGGAAAAAAAAAGCTATTTAAGCTGTTTCTTCTACCCTTTAGGACCCTAAGAAAGCTGTGACTTCTTCCACACAGAAGGCTGAAGGTAGGTCTAAAGCTCAAAACTAGTTTAACAGTTTACTGTATTAGTTGGCTGTCAATTATTGACAGTTCCTTCATTTCACACAAGGGTCAATCTTTCTTTAATGACATAAATTTACATTGTGTTTTTCCATGCAAATAAAAAAATGTCTATAAAAGTCCAATAAAGGCATAACCAATCACATGCAAAACTGTAACACATCTTATTTTTCAACAACTGAAACACATTAATTTACATCACATATGTACAAAATATGTTTAAACAGAAATAAAGCATTCTCTTGAATTAAATTATAGATTTCAGTATAAAAATTTTTTCTTTGCAGGGAGCTCTGAATTTCCATGGTATCTGGCCTCTGCCGCACTCGCCATGGGGGTGTGTCTCAGAGCAGAGGGTGCGAGGAAGCAGGCTGACTGTAGATAATCCCACACAGTCTTCACTGGGGACTGCTGGCTCTTCTACAGAACTGGGCACCGTGACACACCCATTCACTGACCTCTATTAAGAGTGCACTCTACGTTTAGGATCCAGCATTGTTGTCTATCTTGCCATGAAAGCAACTTCTTTAATAGTCTTCAATTGGAGCTAACTCTGGCATTAGGTTTACAGATATATTTGTATACAACCTATCAACCAGTACTTTTGGCACGTATATTAAATTGTTCAACCCATCGATGTACTGGCGCTCTTTTGAGTACCTTAGCAATTTATACCTATAGTGTTGGAGAGAATAAAAGTAACAAACATGTTCAAAAAGAAAAACTGATGGGTTATATGCTCAAGGTCATTCTTATAAATTAAAGCGCTTAATACTCTTTACAATTTTAGGTTCTCACACATAATTAAAAAACCTCTCTAAACCATCTTTATAAATTAGCATTTTTATGAGTCTTAAAATGCCACCTGAGAAAATTATTCTGCACCCTTATGACTTAGATATCTTTAAGACATAAAATGTATTATGTTCTATGTTAAGAAAACACTTTCTATAGAAATAAGTTAACTGGACTCTTTAATATAACATGAATATGTGTGTATGCAAGTATACGTACATCTCTTCAAAGCGAGCACAAAAATGCTTTACTTCTAAAATGATATGGACAGAAAATTCCCTTCAGAGGATTTTTTGGGTGCAGTATATATTTTAAATCTTTCACACATTAAGCAATTCTGAAACCTTAGTCTCTGAAGATTATATTAAACTTACCGTCCTAAAAACTGGACTTCACCTCGATGATGATGAGGAATAGATTTGTATTTTCCCAAGTCTCCCTCTGGTCTTGTTACATTATATCCAGCATAGTGAACTCTACAATGTACAGAAATGAAAATGGAAAGAAATCAAATCTGACATAAATATTGAAAATAATTAGTTCAACTTAAAATGCAAAGGAATGCTCTACTGTGTGTGTCACTGATAATATCTGAAGGCTCTCCCAGTGAAAAAAAAGGAGAAACACAAAGTAGGACTTAGGAAGCTCGAAATTTTTCCACCCCAAAGAATCTTTTCTTGGAATAGCAAAGTACAATTTACCTAATAGAAATGGAATTTACAGAAATTCTGTTATTACGCAATTTGTACCTCAACATACCTGTTCCAAAGGTCATCATCTTCTCCTCCCCATCCCCAGAAGGCATTAGGAAAACCATTGATCTTTCTAAACTGCTCCACTGTCAGTCCACTTACACCACCAAAAAACTCTTTATAGGGAAGACTAAAAAGAAAGCAGAATATAGCATCCAAAAGGTAAAATCAAAACAGTTTGCCACATGAAATTGTTTTCAGTCTTTTACATGCCTTGCAAAATACACCCCCATTTTCCAAATAAGTAATTATATTGATTAAATCATATTCTGGGAAATGTAAAGTACTCCAAGAAACAAAATATGTTTATATTGCAATGAAACAAGTACATCTAAATGTGTTGTGTAAAACACAAAATAAAACACATGTGGTAATTTAATATTTAGTATTGTTACTTTATAATACTCAAAACCCAATGTTCAAAACTATTGTTGCAGCAAAGTAAAGTTAATTAAATCCATCAATAGCTATCAATGCAATGTTAGATGTTGCTAAGGTGATAACATTTTCTAAATTAATAGAACTTATTATAAACACAATATTTATTATAGAGACCAGTATAAATGTATGTTAGTAAAGACAAGTCTAGTATTTAATTTTAAAATGACAAGCTGCCTATTCCTATAATATATCTGCTTGGATTATACTCCCAAAATTCTCATGAACAGTTATAAATACATTTATTTTCAAGGTACTGATATTTAGAGAAATGACTTTTTATTGAGATATAACTGACATATGAGTATGACATTGCATTAGTTTTGCGGGTACAACATTGTGACTTGATACATGCATGTATTGTGAAATAATTACCAAAATAAGGCTGGCTAATATGCATCACCATAGGTAGTTAGAAAATTCTTTTTTTCTTGTGATGAGAGCTTTTAGGATCGACTCTCTCAGCAACTTTCAAATATATAATACTGTCACCCACAGTTACCACGCTGTAGATTACATCCCAGCACTTCTAACAAAGCGTGGACCTTTGACCACGTTCACCCATCTCACCCACCCCTCACCCCCACTCTGGCAATCAGCAATGTGTTCTCTGTATCTATGAGGCGTTTTTTGGATTCTACACAGAAGTGAAATCATATAGTATTTACCTTTCTCGGACAAGTGACTGTTTTTAAATTTGTATTTCACCTTCCTTACCTTTCCCTAACTCATCCTGGAAGGAATCTGTCAAACTAAATTATTTGCTTGATATAAAATGAGTTTCTGATATTGAGGTAGCACCCCTAGACTTGCAGACTTGAGTAAGTCTTGTTGGGGAGCAGCATCTAGAGCCCCTAAAAGGGCCAGGCCACTGCGGAAGGAAGGCCAGGGGAGGAAACACAACCATGCACAGCGTCTGAAAATCAAACTGAAGGAACTCTGGCTGGGACTATAGCACAGCTGCCTCAGAGAGAGCGGGGAAGCAGATCTCCCTCTTTTACTGAAGAAGCTCTTGCCTCATTCTCTTTGGGGAAGAAGAGCTATTTGCCAGCTGGGATCTCGCGTGGCCACAGCAGATGGCACAGACAGCTCCTACATGGAACTCCAGGCTTGTAGGAAAAAGCAACCTTGGCTCCACCCTGGGCCAAAGGTACCCCAAGACAGTAACAGCAACCTGTACCACAGTGTCCCAGACCTCACGGGCTCCCCCTTGGGAAGTCAGGAATCTAGGAATGCCATTGTTTGGGGTTCAAGAGGGTCAATAAGCATTCGTGGTGCAGTTGTGTTTCCCACACCAGTTGGATTATTTTCTCTTTTTTCATCCTTATCCAAGGATGTGTTTTGATTGATTTCAGAGGGAGAGGAAGTGGGGAGAGAGAGAGGACAGAGAAACATTGATGTGAGAGAGAAACCATGATCAGTTGCCTCCCATACATGCCCTGGCTGGGAATCAAACCTATAACCTAGGTGTGTACCCTGATCAGGAATCAAGCCCACAACCTTTTGGTATACGAGATGACGTTCCAACCAACTGAGACACCTGGCCAGGGCCACTTGGCTTATTCTTGCCCAGGCTGGTGGTTGGGGTGAATCCTGAGATCAGTAGATAAATAGATGTGTGTGTGTGTGTGTGTGTGTGTGTGTGTGCGAGCGCGTGCTTGCGTGCTTATTGACATGTCTAAATTGGCAAGCACATTAGTTCCATCTACCGTTCTGCTTAAGTGGAAACAAACAATTGGACTATATCCAGAACGAAAAAAGATTAGATAAAATGAAGGTATAATAGATAAACTAAAAAATAGAAAACGGAAGCTCAAACAAGCAAAAACCTAGTCGTATTTACCTTACTCTGTCCACAGGGGGAAGGACACCACTCTGGGGACCTGAGCTTTCGGGTCATCAGCCGCAGGAGTGTGGGCATCACTGCTGGGCAGGTGCTTCATTAGGCTTCGTCCCCGGCTGAAGTCTGCACTGCCCAGCCACTCCCTGACCTGCCGCCCTCTCCCTAAGCTGGCATTCTAATTTCCAGCCAAGCTTCCAATATACTGTGCTCACCCTAGGATTAGTCTAGGTAGATGGACATATTTTACTCATAATAAATTAATATTTTCAAGCAAAAAGATTTATTTAGAATTATTTTTATGATAGTTTATGACCTTTATGGTATTTTTTAAGTGAAAATCAATCACACTGAATCTAATTTGACTCTGGCAGGCTGACCAATATCGTTTCCAGAAGTGCTAAGAACCAGCTCCTAACCCTGAATGACCTTCCCAAGGCAGTGCCAGACTTGGAGTTCAGATACCGTGGTATTAAGGACAAGGTTTTCTAAGGTCGAGAACTGCAAGCATAACAAGGAAAAGCCATTCTTTTCCTGTTTTCGTGCTGATTCACCTGGTGGATCACTGCCTCTTATCCTCTGCAGGTTGGGCAGCAAGCTAAGCAGTCACACTGGAATCATCTCCCCTGCTCCAGGCTGTTTCCTCTCCTTCCAATTCCATTAGCCAATGAAAACCATGATCTTCTTCCTAGATTACCCTTATATGCTTTAACGTCAATTTAAGTTACTGTCACAGCACCCCACGGAATGGGAGAACATATTCACCAATACGGCTGATAAGGAGTTCGTATTCAAAATTTATAAAGAACTCATATATAACTCAACAACAAAAAAATAAACAATTCAATTAAAACACGGGCAAAGGACCTGAACAGACACTTCTCTGAAAAGGACACACAGATGCCCAACAGGCATCTGAAAAGATGTTCCATGTCACTAATCAACAGAGAAATGCAAATAAAACAACAAACAAGCGTTTGCAAGGATGTGGAGAAAAGGGAACCCTCATGCACTATTGGTGGAACTGCAGATTGGTACAGCTACTGTTGAAAACAGTATGGAGGTTCCTCAAAAAATTGAAAATGGAACTGTCAGGACCCAGTGATTTCACTTCTGGTATACATCCGCAAAAACCCAAAACACTAATTTTGAAAGAATATATGCATTCCTGCGTTATCTGCAGTATTATTTACAATAGCCAAGGCACAGAAGCAACAAAAGGGCCCATCAATAGATGAGTGGATAAAAAAGCTAAAGTATCACTCGGTCATAAAAAAGAATGAAATCTTACTATTGGTGATGGCAGGAATGGACCTAGAAGAGTATGCTAAGTGAAATAAGTCAGAGAAAGACAAATACCATATTTCACTTATCTGTGGAATCTAAAGAATATAAACAAATAAACAAGGTAAAAACAGACTCACTGACACAGAGAACAGACTGGTGGTTGCCAGAGGGAAGAGGGGTTGGGAGACTGTGAAAATATTTAAGGGACTGAAAAATACAAATCGGTAGTTACAAAACGGGCATGGGGATGTAAAGTACAGCACAGGGAATATACTCAGTAATATTGTGATAACTGTGTATGGTGCCAGGTGGGCACTGGAGATGCCAAGGGGAACACTCTGTAAAGCTTGTGACTGGCTAACCACTATGCTGCACACCTGAAACTAATAAAAGTAATATTGAATGTCAATAGTAATTGAAAAAATAAGACATAAAAAGTTACTGTCACAGCTCCAATGACTGTTTACACTTCAAGATATCTCCAGGCAGAGAATGAAAAAATTTGTTTCTTATTATTAAAACCATGTCAAGGATCCACAGCTTAGAAAAGAGAAGGTGCCCTGCAGGAGAGAGGACCTTCCCTGCACTGAAACATCACTGGAGAAGGGCAGAGAAGGGAGACAACAGGTTCTGTTAACTACACGGGGCAGGCCCAGCACATGCGATCACACCGCAGTCCTATGGAAGGGTTCAGTTACTCCAGTGAAGGAGGAAATCAACGTTCAGAGGTACAAGGAACTGATCAACTCCTAGAAGGATTCAGTGTGAAAATCAGAAGTTAACTTCACACTTGCTTGAGTGTAGAAATCAGGCTCTTTCCACACAAACCTCGTCATGAGGAAGAGCCCGGATGCACAGGTGGCCCTACGGTCTGGCTCCCTGTGAGGACGGGGTGGGATTAAATGCGCTCCTTAGGCTTTGAAAAATCCCAGATGCAGATTCATAATCATGATACTGCTTTTCATACAGTATGAAGAAGATTGCACATTACTTACATATACATGTACTTATCCAGCTTTGCTGCAAAATGACGTGGCATTTCTCCACATCCGTAGTAGTTTCGGTCATTTTCAGGTAGATGATCCACATCATGGAAGATCACGCAGTCCCACACACTGTCCTTCATGGCCTCTTTGAAGCCCACGTTGAAGAGCATGGCGCGGTTGAAAGGCTGTGTGCCGGTCTTCACAGGGACAAAACACAGAAATGCTACTCAGGCTTTGCCATCTGACTTTTTTCTAAATTTTTCTAATTTGTTGAATCATGGTCAAATAAGAAATACATCTGAAGTAAATAGATAAAATAATAAACATACTTCAGGATTTTCAAGTGTACCATTTCAATTTACTTGCATTATTTTATAATTTAATAAATTATAGGAAAGCAATGTTATTATCTAGCCCACTGATTGGTCATCACATTTATAGAATGACAGCATTCATGTTTCTATTTTACTTCAAGTACATCAAGATGTGATTACTTATGACCAGAAAAAAATACAGCCATTAAAAATTATATTGGTTGCATTTTTTAGTGAAGCTTTCCATATGCTACCAAGACTAAGAGAAGCAAATGGTAACCCTTTTCTTACATAACAAGGCCAGGGAGGGCTAACTTTGATCACTAATGCTTAAAATAAAACAAAGACAGTTTTAGAGACCAAAAGAATTGGAACTTATTACACAAAACCCAACTTCCTTTATTACAAAACCATTTTCCTCTATTACTAAGGAAAATACATAAAATGCCTGGGCAACAAACAGTTCCTATTTTTATTATTCTTGGCTATAATAAATACCAAAAGCACTTATGAAACAAAGAAATGGAAACTTATTACATACACAGAACCCAACTTTCTATATTATAACCACTTACCTTTCTTTATGAAGGAAATTATATTAAGGTACATTGACAATAAAAAGTTTCATTCTGTATCCAAAAAGAATTAAACAGCAATTACCCAGGCCTTAGCAATAATTCTCAAAACCATTTCCAAAATATAAAACAAAAGAGGATGACACAGAGGGAATGAGTTACATTATGTAGTTAGCACCCAAATGCTGCCTCAAGAGTACAAAATTACTAATTTTCATTCCCGGATCCTGCACTAACTTGATGTAATAAAAACCACTTTACTTTTTACAGTTTCTTTCTTCACCAATGAAACACAGAGAATAAAAGGGAAAGGAAGTCCAGTTAATAATGTTATTACTGATGCATCAACATCAGCTTAAATTATTTTCCTTTAGTGTTTTAAAAATTGTTCTTATTGCTTCTTCTCCGGGGAAACCCCAAGTGGCAGATGACACCACTGCTGCAGGAGGGCCCTGGAACAGGAGGCTGGGTGTCCAAAGTGGCTTCTGTGGAGAATTTGGCATTACTATTAGGGCCAAGGTCATGGCCAGGGTCAGGGCTGGGCCGAAGCCGTGGAGCTCACGGAGGCAAGGCCAAGGACAAGGAGTGGATCCCTGCCACCAAACTGGGCTGCCTGGTCAAGGACAAGAAGATCAAGTCCCTGGAGAGATCTATCTCTTCTCCCTGCCCGTCAAGGAATCTGAGATCACAGACTCTTTCCTGGGGGCATCCCTCAAGGATGCGGTTTTGAAGGTTATGCCCATGCAAAAGCAGGCAGGTACTGGCCACAGGACCTAACCCAAGGTATCTGTCACCATTGGGAACTACAACGGACATGCTGGTCTGGGTGTTAAATGCTAAAGGAAGCAGTCACTGCCATCCGTGGGGCCATGATCCTGGCCAAGTTCTCCATTGTCCCTGTGCAGCAAGGCTACTGGGGGAACAAGATCAGCAAGTCCCACACTGTCCCTTGCAAGGTGACCGGGCATTGTGACTCTGTGCTGGGGTGCCTCATCCCTGCCCCCAGGGGCATTGGCATCATCTCAGTCCCTGTGCCCAAGAAGCTGCTGCTGATGGCTGGTATGGGCAACTGCTACATCTCAGCCAGGGGCTACACTGCCACCTCGGCAACTTCACCAAGGCCACCTTTGATGCCATCTCTAAGGCCTACAGATTTCTCACCCCTGACCTCTGGAAAGAGACTGTGTTCACCACGTCTCCCCACAGGAATTCACTGGCCATCTTGTAAAGACCCGCCCCAGGGTTCCTGCGCAGAGGACCCAGGTTCCCACTGTGGCCGCCGCATAATTTTACACAGAGAAAACAAAGTGAATTAAGCCTGTTAAAAAATGTTTTCATTAAATGTAGAGGTAATACCTAATGGCTTATTATAAAAGGTTATATGCCTTACCCATTTTCATCCTCCAAAAGCAATACATTTCATCTCCTCTAGCAGTTCATTCTGGTACTTATGTCCATATTTCAAGACAATGAGAGTTTTGATGTATCCTTGCTTCATTAACATTAGACGCTGTCTACTGGCTTCTTATCATGGCGGTGGAGGGTTGACACTACCACACTCACTGCCCCTCCATCCATTCTCCCAATATATAGTCGTATCATAATTTTTAGTTAAATAAACAGTGTTTACACCACTAGATGATGAAAATATTTCTTGAGTGTGAGTGAATTATGATTAATTTCCTTTCTCAAACTGGAATAACTGTCTTCTGTTTTCTTAGTTTCTATAGAACTATTATTACTTTGTACAAAAGCCCCAATAAATATGCCCTAAATCCATTAATAATTGATGTAATCATTTGAACACATCAAATCATCTATCCATCCCTTCCCCACTCACCAAGCCCAGCTCCGACTTGCCCTGGGTCCCTGCTGCAGTCTGGACTGGTCTGACTATGGACAACTACCACCCCAGGGCTCCTCTTTCATTCTCTAGATCATCTGGATCTTTGACTTGGCTTCTTGATTTTCTAAGGCACATCCTGTAGCAACTCCTAAGGGAGGGTCCATGAAAATACTGAAAATGCCCTAAGGCTATCCTCACACTTGATGGACATTTGGGCTGGGTGAAAAGTTCTAGGTTGAAAATGGCTCACCCCTAGAATTTTAAAGGCATGGCTCCATGGTCCACTAGCTATCAGCATCACTGAGAAGGTTCGTACAACTACAATGCATAATCGTTGGTAGTTTTTCCTACAGAACCTTTTTGATTCTTCCCTTTTTAATTTGTATTCTAAAATTTCAAAATCTGTTCCATAGTGGATTTATATTTTATTTAGGTGTACATGGGGCCTCTTTAATTTGAAGACTTAAAGCTTTGCTTCTGGGAAACTTTCTTATATCTCTTTGGTTATTTTCTCTATTTTTCCCTATTTTTTTAAATATATTTTCCGAGAACCCTAATCAGTGAGTGTATTAGTTATCTACTGATGTGTAACAAATCACAGCAAAACACAGTGGCTAAAAATATAATGGTCATTTATTACATTCACGGCACTGCAGATAGGGAATTCTGACAGCACAGCCACAGAGAGGCCTCCTCTCTGCTCCGTGATGTCTGGGTCTCGGTTGCAGGACCCGTTTCCAAGGTGGCTCACTCACATGGCCAGCAAGATGATGCTGGCAAGTTGGTTCCTCTCCTTGAGTGTCCTCATGACATGGCAACTGGCTTCCCTGAGAGCGAGTGATCCAAGAGAACAGGGCAGAAGCAGCAATGTCGTTTATGACCTAGCCTCCAAAGTCACATGCTGACACTCCACAGTTTGCTGCCCACACATCAGCTCTTATTCGTTGCAGGAGGAGAACACAAAAGGAAGGACCTCGTTACAAGGAGGAGAGGATGCTTGAGGCCATTTAGAGACTCGTTACCCCATAATGTACTGGTCCTCTTCGGCTGGTGTTCTTTTCTTAGGTTTTCAGTCTAAGAGTTATTAAGTTTAACTTCCAGCCATTCTATTGAAAGTTCTCTTTTAGTTATCGTATTTTCATTTCCAATAATTTTCTTGTTCGGATTATTCTTTATGGTGCCCTGTTTTTTGTTATCTTTCATTATCTTTCATTTATTCTCTGTGGATATTGATCATGAGTTTCTGGTGCTCTTTTTCTTTCCTTTCTTTTCCTTTCTTAGATTTCCTCTATTCCCTCCAAAGTCTCTGTATCTTTTATTTTTCAACACTCCCTTTTGTTTGATTGGTTTTATCTCTTCTTGTGGAGGCTTTCTTCAAAATCTGAGAACCTTCACTGCCCATTCATATTTGAGAGCCTGGCACTTAAAAAGCCTGGGAAACGGCCCCATATGCACGTGAGGATGGTGGCATACCACTCAACTCAAACACCACACCCCACACACGCCTATACCATACACCACACCCATGTATGTGCACGAGCAAATACCTAAACCAAACTAAAACCATAAAGCCCCATTCCCCTTCTGCTGCATTCGACGTGACCACAGCTCAGAAAATGGCAACACCCTTGTGCAAGACAAAAACCCCGGCACCACTGTTAACTGGTCTCCACTGTTCACGCTGCACATCCAACTCTTCGGCAAATAAAACCCAGTGTAGCCCGAACCCAACCACTACTCCCCTCTGCCCACAGCAGCCCAAGTCAACACCTTTCCTAACTGAACAATTGCAAAAGCTTTCTCACTGTTGTTTTAGCCCTCATGCCCCTCAGTCTACTCTCTGAACAGTCATCTTATTAAAACAACAGTTAGACCATGTCATTCCTCTACTCAAACCCCTCCAGAGTCTTCCAATCTCATGTGAGACAGTCAAAGTCCTCATCCTGGCCTCTTAAGTCCCGCCTTATTGGCTTCTCACTCCCTCCGATTTCCTCCCTCACATTCTCCTCCACTCCTCACTCTAGCAAGACTGACCTCATTGCCCACACACACTGCGCATCTGCTGCCAGTGCACCTCCCCCAACACCAGCACAGCTTGCTGCTTTACGTCACTCAGGGTCACTCCAACCCCGCTCCGCTGGGAGGCCTTCCCTGAATACTCGGTCTGAGCGAACACCTCTCCCTCCCATTGCTTTGCCCTGAGTGCCGTCTGACATATCACACAGCTATTCACTGCCCATCTCTCTTCACAAAAACAGGAGAAGGCTTCCTTGGTTTATACTCTCCTGTGTCTGCTTTGTTGAATGAATGAAAGTGGGCTTTGTTGAGGTGATAAAGTGATAAACTGGCCTTTTCCTATAGAAACTTCCAAATATGAGGTTGGACATTTTTGCCTGGGGCTAATGCATTTCTCTCATGAAGACATCACTCATGCCTTGCCTCCGCTGCAGCGGTGGGGAGTATCTAACTGCTGGCTTCAAAAGGCTGGACAGGAAAAAGGCCCGAGGGTCCCAGGGCCAGCATGCAGACTTATTTGACCCCTCTGTTTTGAGGTCTCACAGCACAGCTCTGTCAGCACAGTCAGTGTATTTCTCCAGTGAATAAACTTTTCATTCTCCAGAAGATACAACAGAATAATCACCTGGCAACACAAGCAAAAATGAGGAACTGGGGATTTGATTGTTTTGAAATCCAACTTCCAGATAATCCCCTTACTTTTAGCCCAGTGCTTTAGTCCATCTTCTGTGATGCCTTTCAAGTGCCAAGACTGACCAGGGTTTGTCCAGGAAATTGATTCAGTTTTTGTCACAATCACCCTCACCAAGCACATAGGTTTGAACAGCCTCTGCTCTGCTAAGGGAGTTGCCCGCAGTCCACCTGCTTCCTGACTTTCAGAAATGTGCTGAAATCTCCCAGCTCCTTCCATCTCTTTGTCCTTGCGGTTTAATAACGTTTTTAACGTTTTTCTTTCATTCTCATTTTAGGATCTTAGAAAGGAGCAAAGGCAAATGTGCGTGCCGTCTTCCGTACTTGACTAGGAGCTCTGAGCTGCTCTTCAATTGCTCAGCGCTTCTGGGCACCAGTCCAGCAGAAAAATTGCTCTTCTATTTCATATGTGGTAAAGATGTTACTGCTCAAAACTACGCACTGTCAAACACACCGGCCTGAATTAATATTGATCGAGGCTGGGATTCGGACTTAAGGGGTTTATAAAATATGAATCTCAGCTGCTCTGCACAGATTTCTTCATCGCATACACAAAATAATTCAGGGACGCTGGACTCTCAGGGGAATACGCCTTTAAAAACACAGAGGCAGAGAGCTCATCTCCCAACATATTATGAAGACAGAAGTTTAAAAAAGGAAACTAGCAGTTGGTAAACTGACCTAGAAGTTCACAACTATGGCTGTCATGAAAGTAGCTACATTTTTTATGTTATCGGGTTTAAGAAAGTCAACTTTCATAGTATAGGTTGTTACATAAAAAGTACATGTGCACTATATGCACAGGGAACAAGCCTTAAAGGGTGATCTACATACAGAGAAGTATACCAGTAAATTGTATTAAAAAACAAGTATTTCCTGGGGAATAAATAGAGGCAAGAAGCTAAGAGCAAGGAATTAAAAAAAAAAAAGGAGTAAAGCATTTCCTAGAATAAACCACACAAGAGCTAGCAGAGCACACTAAATGTTACAATCTGAGAAATAAAATTTGAATATTTTCTACCTCCAAAAACCTGGCATCTAATAATATAAAACAGGCCACTTTCTGTTTACTGATATATAAAGGAATATATTTTCAGTTAAGTTTAGTGTGAGTAAAAAAACAAAAAAAGGAAATATCAGGATAAAATGAGTTCATCAATGTCAAAACCAGAAGCATCCAAATTATATATATTTGAAACACAAACAAAATGTACAGTTTTGGAAATACTATGTAGAAAATCAGTGATAAAATTCAGCAAGTGCCCTAATATTTGGTAGCTGGGGTGAGGGAAAGGCAGAAGGAAATCAAAGACGACATTTTAAGTGTAAAACTAGGTAATCGCAGAGGTGGAAAAAGTAGAAGTATGGAAAATATCTCCAAAGGGTTCAAATAAGACAAAGAAATTGTGTATATGAAATACTGAGACGATAAAAATATTTAGACAGAAAAAATTAGCTGATCATACAACGAATAGAGAAAAATTTTTTTCACTAAAATAGGTAAGATATAAGATGATTACAAATGATAGCGGTACATCAACTGATAATGGATTAACAAATTGTGGTCTATACCATGAAAGTTCAATCCAAAATTCAATTTTATCCTAATATAAAACCAAGAATTTGAGTTACCTGATTACCTTAAGCTAAATATTTTTAATCAAACCATAACTAAGAATTTATTCCATTGTAGTAGAGGTGGTTTGCCATTTTGAAAAATATTCTCACCTGTTCAATGACATAAAAGGCAAATTCCAGCCGCTGTTTCTGGAGCATTGGAATCAGATGCAAGAAAAAAATTGGAAGATGTTCATGGCGATTACGGAAAGGAATTAGAACTGCCACCTTTAAAGGAAAATAGTAACATAGGTAAATAACATAGCGACAAGCCATAGAGGTGAAGATGAACACTAATCCTTAAAAATTTATGATGGTTTTAAAGACACAACCTTATGAATTTTCTCACCAGAGATCGAACAGTGAGTGAAAACAGACATGGCTCTTGCCTTTGAGCAATTTATGGTCTTGTGAACCTAGACAGGTATAAATGGACTCTGAGCACCATTCTAAGGTTTATGATCTTTATTCTATGAAAACCATGACAAGTCATGAAAAGATCGAAAAAGAGTGATAAAATCAGATGTGGTGATGACAGAGACTACTATGGAGAGCTGATTGTAGAAAGACTGAAACTGTTTTCAGGGAGATGGTTTGAAATTAATGCAATAGTTGAGACAAGAGGTGATGATAGCTTAAACTGAGGTGAGGTTGAAGAAGAAAGGAGTATGTTGTTTTGAAACATTTAAAAGGTAAATAGAATTTGTTTATGGATGAGATATGAGAAGTAAGGAAAAGGGATGTGTCAAGAGTAACTTCTAGGTTTCAAAGTAGATCATAAATAATAACTTTATGGTGTTTAAATTGAATTTAAAAGAGTTACCAGTTAAGTATCTATTATCCTATACATGGCTTATCTGGCCTAGAGATATTTTTAAGAAATATAACAGATATATCATGGAATATACATGAAGTGTTATCATTATATTAATATAGTATTTTTCACTCAATTGAAATACACAATTAAATTTTTGCTATATTTTATATTTATTTCAGTGGTAGGAAAATATTCAGATTGAAATAAAATTGACAATAAAATTATGTTAAAAATACTGAGCTTAACAAAAAAGATCATGTAAGCAGCACAGAAAACAGAAATTTGTCCTTGATAAATCAAAGAAAAAAACCGTTCATATATAATCACCCCCAAAAGAAAAAGCAATGTATATGAGAATTAAAATGGTTTCTCAGTAGATCAATCTTTTGTCTGACAGAAAAACATTTCTTGGAATGATCAAAATCAAAAGTAGAAAACATCATCTATATAAAATGTGTTCATATAATATGAGAATAAATGAATAATTATCAATCATCACTTAACTCAAATCCTCTATTTTCTAAATTTAAACTATGTCATATAAGCCAAGTCACCCTATAATTCAGTTTACCCTTGAAATAGCTAAAATATTTTCTAAATATTACCTTAGCAATTTCTGACCTAAGCTGGCTTTAGAATTGTAAATTTTCTAATAAAAAAACTAAAATTGAAAGTAGTTTTCTACACATTATAGATTCCAAAATGATTAGAGTTTCCAAGAACATAACAGTCAAAATATATCTAATTAAAATTTCTGTGTCACTCCACATTCTGGATTTTTAAACTCAATCTAAATTGGCTATCACAAAAAAATTATTTAAGAACATTAAATCTGGAATTTATTAAAATTTCACATCTACCGATTAAATTTGACGAATGAATAAATGTAAATAATTGGGAGTGCACACATTTAGGACCTAATCCCACCTGTAAAATCAGGACATGGCATTAGATATAGCCAATAAAAAACAGTAACAACTACTTGTGTATTTTATATTACCGGGATCATAAATAAGAGAAATTTTTAAATTCTTAAAACAGTTGTATTTAGAGCGAACAAGAGATGACTTCGTAAAATTAAAGATGTCTAAACTAGAAACTCTGCCATTAACTTTCCCTTAATGCTGATGGGATAGCAGAAAAATGGCACTCTGAGACTGATATTTTCATGATTACTTTGTTTTATATTTGTTGAATGGTGGGAACTAAAGAGGCTCTGGGACCCTTGCCAGCCCCACTCTGGATCCCATTCGCTTTTGGTTTGCCCCATAAGGTACCCCTTGGCTTATGAATCTGAGACCACAAAGCTGCCAGAGCAACCCCCATCCGACAGTCCCTTCCGTACCCCCCACGAGGGCTACTGTGGGTGCTGGGCACTCCCTACTGATAGGGAACTTGCTGATGGGCTTCGGTATCAATTGTTAGTGTATTCAAGGAACTTCCAAATCAATATAGCTCCCAGAGTAGTTCAGGGACCCTTGGATTAACTCTTAGGCTATGAAAAGTAAAAGGAGAGAAAGGAATTAGATAGTGAGTATAGATCTCTATCACTGACCTTATCTGAAGTGTATCGGTGTGATAACTTATATCGAAATAAGGGTCGAGCTTGCCCTTCCCTGTTTTGAACTAGCCACAAGTTGCCTGCCTCAGACATAACGTAAATGGGTTATTAAAGCAGTTAAGGTGAATTATGGATTTAAGGGAAGACGCTATTCAATAGCTCTAGAGTCCATATTATTTATACAATTAGGCTGAGTGATGAGTTAAACATAAAAATAAACAAAGGCAAAGTCATAGTCCTTAATGCAGTAGTTTCTCCAACTAAGCACTTAAAATATCAAGAACTGTTTTTGTTTTTAATCCTACAAAGAAACTGTGAATGTCATAAGAGAAAAAAATTACCAGTGCCTTGGCAAATTCAAACAAGCAAAACTGCTGTTTTAACAGCAAGTAAATAGCCACATCTTAATGAGACAGTTATCAATTTTAAATGGTATGCCTAAACCAAAGTTTTTATTAAAATAAGGCTAAATGGTATCTTAAAATTTCCCCTGGCATGTCCCTGTTTGTGGCTATGGATGACATTCTCAACAGTTTACAATTTATTGTATAGAAAAAGAAGACCTCAGTGTTCTGTGATAATTTGTCTCCAGGTTTACTAGCCTTTGTTTCAGGACATTCTTCCGTACATGTGCCCTAATTTGCTGTTTGTGCACCTCTCCCACTGATGATGCATCTCCAGTGCCAGCAGAGAACATCTGGTCTTCAACTTCTGAAAAAGAACACTTTATCTTCATGAATCTCTCCTTACCTCCTCTGCTCAAGCAAAATTCTGTTCCCACTTTAAAACCACTAGCCTTACTGAGTTTATGCATCTATTTTTTTGTATTAATCTCACCATGAAGAGATTAGTAAGGAAAATGGTGTTTACTACCTAAATTTCACCTTTCAAGTTTTTGTCCTACTTTCAAACTTCAAGCATACTTCCAGATACCGTGTCCCTAATGACCTGGCTGCAGACTAGCCTACTGTAAAGGTGCACACTAGCTGTCTGCACCTAACACAAAGTGACACAGATGCCACCAAGCTCTCATTCTTCTGTGGCATTTTCAGGTCCACCTTCCTCTCCCTCCTCATCTCCAGTGCCTACAGGAGCTTCTCAGGCAGGAAGCACTTCATAATTTTTTTTTTTTAAATACAAGTTCCTGTCTCTTCCCACCAGTAGACTCAGAATGAGTTCCACAGTCTTCCATTTTTGCCAAATACCCCAGGTAGTTTGGCAACAGGTGGTCAAGACCCATCTTTGAGGAACCTTGGACTAGAAATGGAACTCCAGGCCTCTGAGTGGATTACAGCATCAAACAGCTGCCTGGTTCTTTAAGCCTTTAAGTTTTGGACCAAAGTTGTTCAGGCCTCTACCTGAACCCTGCATGGAAAGGCAATGTCACAGGTATAGACTTCCGCCTTCTATTTCCTTTAGAAATATGCACCCAACCTGTACTGAATCTTCTACTTGAACCTGAAGTGTTCAGAAATACCCAGGAACTGCTGAAATCACTGGCTTTAGAAGATCTCAGTTCCAATTAACTAGCCATCAATATATTTAAAAAAATTTTTTTTAAAACCTCAAATGTTAAAATCAGGTTGGTGGCAGATGTTTAAAATAAATCTAGTCATTTCTTCTTTCCCTCCTCTGAACTCTATTCCAAGATTAGAATGGGACACTATTAGAATGGAAACAGGCAGGGGAGGAGAGGGAGTTATTTACTTAATTAGACATGGCAAGGAGAGGTCGAATCTGCATGGTCTCGGATTTCCTCTCACACCTTAAACTGAATAACTCGGAACTAGAGACTGTATTCTCAGTGGAATCTTTGCAGAGCTGAAATAAAAGAAGCATTACCATATAGTTCCTAAATAAAATAAGCTAATATTTAGATCCCTGAATTAGCTTGCTCCTAGGAACTCCACTTTCAATACTGTTGTCCACTGATTCACATGGAGCTGATAGTCTATTAAAGTCTCTAAATCGGAACTAATTATGTGTGATATACCTGTCTTCTGGAAAATGAGAAAAAAAGCAAACCATAAAGTTTAAAATCTAATGTCTGATATAGAGCACTGGAGAAGGGAGAATACTTAATTTTTCTAATTCCAAATTCTTCTACTACAGTGCCACACAGTGCACATCTGAGAGTTACATAAACAGCACCCCACACGAATATATGGCTGAGGACTGATCTCCATGCTACCCCACTGCCTTTGTGGCTGAGTGTGTTTTTCTCCTATTAGCATCCAACACACTCCTCATTACCCAAGTACGAAAAATAATTTATTTGGCCATGGCATTTTTAAAGAGTGCAATCATATAAATTAGGCTGCATTATGTATACAAATGTGAGAAAATTCAATCACAAAATATGACAAGATTCATTTATTAGCCAAATCTGATCTGGAAAACAGAATAAGACAATTCTAAAACACAACGTTTCACCAGAATTTGTAAGAGAATTCATTTAAGCAACTTTACAACTTAACAGGGCATTTATTTGTCACATAAACTCAATTCAACAAAACTGGGTTTAGTGCTTACCTTATGCAGGGTGGGCAAACGTAGGTTTACAGTTGTAATACAAACAATATAATAATTAATAAATAATAATACAAGAATAAACTCTGTTTCACGTAGGCACAACTGTAAACCTCCTTCAGCCCATCCCTGTATGTGACAACATGTTCTTCTCTGTTAGGAGTGCAGACATAAGTAATACACATCCCCAAACACAAAGAGCTCAAGGTCATTTAAGCAAAGGACCTTTATCATAAGCTTAACAGCACAGAATTCTCCTTGAATTTTTTGGTACTAAAACAAACAAACAAAAAACCAAAAAAACCAAACAAACCCCATAAATATTTCAGTAAAATACTAAGACATTAAAAGAGAAATTAAAAACCATTCCCAGATTAAGGTTACATCACAATCCTTTAGGACATAACATCTGACTTAATCATATGTAATTTTCACTTGAATTATGTCAATTATTTCCTATTAAACTATAAAAACATCACATGAATAAGCACTTAACCAATTTCATAGTATTGAGAGTCTAAACCATGGTTTTCGATTATTTTTAAGCAGCAGAGGCAGGCCTTCTCCCATATAGTTTTTCAAATAAAATATTAAGTAGAATTCTGACATAACAAAAAGATAAAAAGTTTGTGCTCTGCCTTCTGAAACTGAGGTGAAGAGCCCATAGTTCTCCGTTTTGTCTCACAGTGACCTCTGAGTGGCCTCTTTAGAATTCTGGGACTCAAGGAACAGAGCTTGAAAACCACAATGCTAACTAGACCCAGCTGGAAATCAGGACATTAATATCCTCTCCATGAGCTCTCACCGGCTCCAGGACATTGTGGGGCTATGCCTTCAAGTGTCAGTAATCATTAGGGACAACTGCGGGAGGAAGATAAATCACAATCACTCTTCCAAACAGAACAGAACTGAAAAAACTGTTACCAGGACCTCTAAGGCTGGCAATAACACAGGAGCATATATTTTGTATATGCATAGGTGCAGTTTCAGTCTTTGTAAGAAATACTATTAAATCACACATGAACTGTAAATACCTACACATCAAATATAAAACTTTTGATGTCTTAAATTTATCAAGACTTAAAGGTATTTCACTACATATTCTCAATGAAGCACACTTTTCCTCAAATGTACAGTAACATCACATTATTTATGAAAAAATTTACCTCACCTTCCATCTGGGTTTACAGTCTTTAGGTCTCCAGTGACCTCCTGGCTCAATATCTAAATCCTTGGAGAAGAGTTGATGAATTTCATCGAAACTGACTTCACTTACATTGACACTGAGAAATCCTCCTAGAAAGTCAAGAGCATGAAGAACTGTTTTAATAATTTTTGCCTTAAAGATGAAGTAAGGCAAGTGGTCAGTAGGGCAACTGGCATAACTTAGTTGCCAAAACAATATGGTTTATTCCTGTTACCACCACGTAATTGTTAATATCACACCTCTCAGTTTGAGGTTGGATGATAAATTATATGGTCACACTATTATTATCTTTATGAAATCAACCAGAAAAAATCAAATGGTTTAAACTTTTTGGTTTTGAGTAATGAATACTTTATGTTCTCTGGGAAATGTTTGCATGTCATTATAACTTAGCACATCATTGCAATTTAACTATTAAAGTATTTAAAAATTATTTTTAATTTCAACATAGTCAACATACAGGACATGATCGCAGAGTCGAAAAGAGTTAATCAAGCAGTTAGACTGTCCAGGAGCTGAATCCTAGCTTCTCTCTTCTGGGGAAATTATTTAACTTCTTTGTGCCTCAGTTTCCCAATCAGTAAAAGGCAATGGCAATGCCTGCCCCCAAAGTGGCTGTATCCATTAGATGAAGTAGTGTGTGTGAAGGATCAAGTACAATGTCAGCACAAAGTTATACACATTCAACAAATGTCAGTGACTCTTACTGTCATCTACTTTTCTGAAGAGAGAAAATGTGCAAACACAATTCTGAAAATCTATTTTGAGTATCCAACACATATCCCCTTGATATGCAAAACTAAAAAGCCACAGACTTCTAAGAGTCTTCTAAGAGGGAGTGCCAGGTCTACTAGGCACTAATGGATTTTCTAATGTATACCACTGAAGTAGGAATGAATCTTGGCTAGAAAACCATTTCTATTAACTTAATTAAAACAAAACTAAGTTCTTTCTAGCCTCTTCATCTCATAAGATAGAAAGAAACAAATGTTGAGATTTCCCATTTCAAGTCTGCTGAGCCTCAGTGGTCATGATTTTACAATATAAAACATTCAGTTCCTCTCGAGGGAGCCCTTTTCATGGATTCTGCTGTTCTAGATTCTATAAGGCTTCCACAGCTGCCTCCCTTCCCATCCAGCTCTTCATCAGTAGCTTCCACTAAGCACTGAGGCATGCTAAAAAGTATTTTAAAATGCAAATGACTACATTTCACAGAGTAAGCCAGGAAAAAATTGCAATCTTCTGTCTGCCTGTTCTGCTGACAGTGTTTGTGGTCTTCTATAACCAAATGACCTCCCTTTGGTGTGACAAGATATGCAAAGTAGTTAATCTTAGGAAGATGAGATTTACCTATGAACTTGCAGAGAAACAGTAAGTGAAATGTAAGAGTGATCAGTCAATGTACATACAGACTATCATGGCTCAGCTGACAAAAACAAAATCTAGCACTGTAATCAAATGAAATACACAAATAAATCTGATGCATTTAATGGTATGCATGATCGCTAAAATGATAGTAATTAGGCTAAATAATAAGTAGTTCATATAAGTAACTGAAGTGGGTATTCTTTATGCACTGTTAAACCAATTTTTTTGCCTTTTTCCCAGCTTTATTGCTTCAACAGCTGTAATCATCATTATTGTTAGGAGATTCTCCAGTATCATTTGCAGTTTAATTTTCATCTTGAACACACATGTGCTGGCAAATTAAGAGGCAGGCCTTGTATCTCTCTCCTCAATGAACAGAGCCTCGCATGTCCATCACTGACTCCTGTCCCTTCACCCGCATCCCTCAGAGCCCCTTAGCAGTTTCCCTATGTGCTTATTGCTCTATGCTCTTAAATCCTAATAGCTTGCTGGCTGAAGGCCCAAGATGACCCAGTGGCAACATTACTGTTTTTTCTCTGGAGAGGGGAAAACAGGCCTTCAGGACAGGTACTGCCAGAGCTGGGAACAGTAAAAGAGCGACCAGAAAGAGAGAAGAAAGAATAAACAGTAATTAGTGGGAGTAGAATGGGGTGGCGTTAAGATGCAGATCCTGTTCATGGGAAGGGAAGGGAAAGAGCACATTATTATAGTATGTGGCCAGGAAAAGGCAGTGAGCAGATAAACGAGTGCTGGCATGGTTTCCAAACTGCCCTAGTGGAAAGCATCTCTCAAGGTGAGCCTGTGGCCACGAGAAGAAGGACAAGGGGTATCCCCCCACACTGTACCCACTAAAGGCTACTTTCACCTCCTTTACAGGTGGGGCTTCCCCTTCAGGTTTCACTCCAGAAAGTGTTCCAGTATTTAAAGCCCAGAGAACACAAAGCCTTCTTTACTGTCAAGAAGTAAGCAACCAGCCGGGCCAGCCCTCTTTATTGCCACTAACTAAGATTTCAAGGACGAGTAAAGAGAAGGATCCAGAGCTCCACAGAGAACGTCAGCTTTCACTCTGCCTGTGCTGAATCTGAGGTTTTCCAGGGAGAGCACATGCACTCTTTCCTCAAGCAGGAACTAAAAGGCCGAAAAATAAATACATTGGCTGAAATCCATTTACCCAGCAGTGTAATCAATCAGCACATAAATGTAAATAATGTAATTTATCAAATCCTGACTCACTATTTGAAGGTTGGACTGGGGATAGAAAGGAAAGAGCAGGAGAACTGGGAGCCCAAAAAACGGAGGGGCTACCAGTTAGCTAGAGGATAAAGCGGAAGAATGAAGGTCACCTGTAAGCTACCTGTCAGTCATGGCAACAAAGCCAGGGGGCCAAACAACTGTTATGTGCAAGAATAACTTAGTTTCACCATCAGAGGGGTGGGACATTTGCTACAATTTCCTAATGCTGAATTTTTTAGAAGTCTATAAATTATACGTTTTCATTAAAAAATATTAAGGTAGCTACAAGTACCAGTTAATATGGCTGTCTATACATGGATGTTTATAGATGAGCTTATGCATACAAGAATGTAAGTCTAATGCCGAATTTGCAAGACATGCAACAATGCCTCCCACTTCGAGAAGTGGGGCCTAAATGGACCTGGGGTCTGCTAGGTATGTGTGAACCCAAGCCACAGGTTCACGGGAGTGTGGGTGTGTCACATGACAACATTTAGGATACTGTTTTTCTTTCAAAGTACAATTCTTAAAATAAATACTCGATACATATGAAAAGCCTGTATTTACATTTTTTCTTACATTTCAAGACTAATTTAAGGCACATATTTTCTAGGCAGAAAGCTGTTTTCTCTATAAATTAACAGTTTTAAATGACCACTTCACTTAGTTTGGGACCTATATCTATTTTTTTGGTATCTAAAGGTTAATTCTAGATACTTGGGCTTTTGTCACTGGTTCATCCTCAGGGTTTCAATTGTACACAGTCCAAAGATCTCAGACAGTGTTAGAGAAAGACCTGAATTTCCTCTAGAAATATCCCTTCGGGTGAATTCTTCTCCAAAGTTAGGAAACATTTTTTATGGTAAGATGCTGCCTCCTCTTCCCCTTCCTTTGGGCTGCCGCCTGAGGCTGAGCAGTTACACTGAGTCATCATGCCCCCAGTCCCTTACTGCCCCCTCGAAGCCAACACTATTAACTGCCCGTTTCCCAAGCTTTACTTTGGCTTCTCTCCTCGTGAAATTTTATAACCTCTGCTTACACAAATGATTTCCTATTCAACTCTTCTTGAAGTAACCAAATCCCAGTATTCTAAACATAGATAGGGTCGGGTAGTTTTAAGTCACACATCCCCAGTGCCAAGTGCAGTGGCTGGACAATGAATAAGTGAAAGAATGAATGGGAAAGAATGGCAAAGCTGGCCATGTCCAGTCCTGTATGTCGCTTCTCTGCTTCCTTCCTACCTGCACTTCCACTCCTTGACTCCGTCAGGTGCTAAAACAGCCTTTAAGACATTTGTGCAAAAGGTGTCCCACAGGTAGATGACCTAAAATAACAGTCCCTTGTACAGCCCAAGTTCTTGTCTCCTAAATTTGGCTACAGTACACAGTTCTTATCACCCATTTTCTTCCTGCTAACCATTCTCTCTTGCTGTACTCTGAATGACTAAATGTAACATCCACTTATCAGTCTTTGCTTTCTGTTCCGTTTTGCGTTGTAATCCACCCAATAAACCTTTGGTCCACCCCTCCAGGCCTCATCCCTTTTATCACATGCTTCCAAATTGTCTTTCTAGTCCCTGACTTGATAAGCGCACAACCTCCTTTAAAATCAGAATCACAACCACCATCGATCTATTTCCTCAACTCTGAGACGCATGCATTCTTGTTTCAGCATTTTGAAATAGGGATGTACCTACTATGACGTGTGCATTTAAAGAACTGCTTCTTTCTTGCTCCTCGTTAAAGATGTGTCTTGTCAAGAAAATATGCTATATCATATACTTATCCTGCCTTTTCAAATGTGTTTTCTGGAACTATTCAATTGCCAAGAGATTTCCATATACTCTATCTCAATGTTTTTTCTAGAATACCACCCCCACTCCTCACCTTAAGTGACCCAGGATTCTTCCTTTCAAATTGTACTAAGTGCTCACTTTCCTATGTCTACAATCTCCAAGCCAGACATAAAAGTATATTCTGCAGACTCCAACCTACACCTTACAAAAAAAAAAAAAAATCATTTACTTCCTTCCTTCATAATTTTACCTCCTTTGAGGTTTATGACTTTCAGCCATACCATCTTCATTATCCAGCCACGTCCACTGACAATTGCTCTCCCACCCTGTACATCACCCAGTGCACGCAGCTCTGTAGCCACACCCTGAGGGCATCACTGTCACCTGGAAATGACTGGCAATGGCAGAGGTGACAGCCTGTAAGTTCTGGCTTCAAGTTCTCTCAGCTCTATCCTCATCTTTCCTGTCTAGACAGTTTCCTAATAAAGCAGGTCGCTAATTTTTGCAGTGTGGCTAAGAATCCCCAGGCATGCCAGTATAGAATGGAGACTCCTGGCCCCAGTCCCAAGCCCCGGTGTCACTGGATGCCCGTGGGTCATATTTGTGGCCATCCAGTTTTATCTGAATATATGTCGGCTGTCTGCACTGCCCACCACTGAGTCCTGCCTCCCAGGGGAAGAAGCTAGAACCTACTCTCCCAACCTGTGTGACAGACAGGAGCAATCACATGCCCAGACACACCCACAGGAAACTCTGAAGACAAAGTGAACAACACGAGGACACAGGCACTTTGCAAAACCACCTTCCAGTGAAAGTGGCAGCAGAAGCTTCTGGCTTTAGGGGCACCTGGAGTGGTACCTCTGGTATCCAGATCTGAGCATGCTGGTGGGAGCTGCGATATCTGCCAAATGGTGGCAAGAGATTCTTTGCAGAGTGGGCTGAGCCTTGTTTTGGCTGGTCAGCCTCTAAACCTACTTCTGTGGCCACCTAGGTTTTATGAGGGCTGCCGAATATCATTTCACCAATTCCCTTTCCTCTTAAACTGAAGCAAGTAGTATTCCAAGACTTGTGACCAAGACACCTGACTTGTGCTGTGGGCCCAGGGTTTCTTAGAGGCCTGTGTTTTGAACCAGCATCCCAGCTCATTCTGGGATCATCCCCGGACCACACACAGGAAAGCACAGCTCCATAAGCTTCACCTAAATGAAGCACCTGGCAATGGACCGAATGTGTTCCCGCCCCAAAATCTGTATGCTGACATACCCACAATGTGATGGTACTAGGAGCAGGGGCCTTAGGGAAGGTCATGAGGGTTAAGCCCTCATAAATGGGATTAGTACCCTTATAAAAGAGATCCCACAGAGATCCCCTGCCTCTCCCACCATGTCAGGGACAGGGAGAAAACAACCACCTATGGAAGGGGCCTTCACCACATGCTGAAATCTGCTGGCGCCTAAGGCATCCGGTCTATGGCGGTTTTGTTTTTAGCAACCTAAATGGACTAAGACACACCTATACCCCTACACACACTCATATTTCTTCTTCCTGACCTGCCACAGTTGATCAATAACTTTCCATGTTTGAGTTCTCTACCCAAAAAATATCAGTGAAGAAAATCACATAAACATATCATTTACTTTTTTAATATATATTTTATTGATTATGCTATTACAGTCATCCCATTTTACCCCACTTTATTCCCCTCTGCCCTGCACCCCCCTCCCTGAACCCCCCTCCCACCAGCATTCCCCCTCTTAGTTCAGGTCCATGGGTCATACATATAAGTTCTTTGGCTTCTCCCTTTCCTATACTGTTCTTATATTGATTAGTTGACTCCATTTCCCGTTCCCCTACAACAACTTTTTAGCTTTGTACTCCTCCCTTTCAGGAGGCATGGTCCTTCTTAGTCATCCCCTCATATGTATGTGGCCTCCTACTTTATCAGAAACATAAAGGCACCCCCTCAATTTTCTCTATCTCATCTCCAAATAAATGTACTCTCACCTCAGAGGAGTGGTGTTCCTACTACCTCCCAAAGCTTACTCTTCAGCCTGAGTGTGTTTCTGTTTCCTGTCACTTTCTCCAGTCGTGCCTCCGTGGACACTTCCCTTTTGTTGCCCCTTACTCCCACATCTGGTTTCTCCATAGTTTCTTTCCATCATGCCTAACACTCACTCAAGCCCATCTCAAATTGTTCTTCCCTTAACCCCACCTCTTCCACCTTACTCCATTCTCCTTCCCTTTCCCACCATACTCTTTTTTTTAATCAGTTAGTTTTTACATACCTCTGAGTCACGTCTCAGGACAGTATATTTTGCTTCTTACCCCACCACTGTACTGAAATTGTACTTGCAATTGTCCCCATTAATTTTCTACATGCCAAATTCATTGGCTTTTCAGTTCCTCATTCTACCTGCTTTCTTTGAGATATATGACAAGATGGAACACTCTCTCCTTGGAACTCTTTCCTCATTGGCTTCTGGGACAATGTCCTCTGAGTCCTCTACCTCCTGACTGTTTTCCCTTCCTCTACTGACTGCCCCTCATCCCTGTAAGTACTGAGGCCCCCAGGACCCAACTCTTAGCCTTCTTTCAGGCTCACTTCCTCTCATTTCGAGCCCAGCCCTCTCTGATGGAATTCACACCCCAAGTTAACTCTCTTTTGAGCTCTAAACAAAGCAGGCCCAACACTGAACTCATTAAATTCCCCATTCTCCAAATCTGACACTTATCCTGCATTACCTGTTTCAGTTAATGATTACCAAATCAGAAACCTGAAAATTAACCCTGATCCCTCAATTGGTCACTGCATCTGGCCACCAGTGCCCCATACTTCTCTCTAGTGCCTTCTCCTCTCTCCAATGCCACTGCTGTGGCACATACCCTTGTCATTCCTCTGGCTCCCCTACAGTAAGCTCCTCATTGGTCTTCCAGATGCCAATATTTCCCCATTCTCATCCATTTTTCAACTTCTCATAAGAAGTACCACGTTTCTGAAGTACCATCCTAATCACATCATGCATCTGCCTAAAGCAAATGAATGTTCCATTCTCTAAAACAGGTTTTTTTTTGTTTCTGTTTTGTGTTTTTCTGCCTCTGTACCTTTGAAAATTCTGCACCCTCCCCTTAGACAAGAGAGATGAAGACAAGGCTGTAACTCAACCCATTACATATACACTCAGGGGCTCAGCTCCCTCTGAAGCCCACTCGTGTGCCTAGGGACTCCTAGAACCCACAAAGCCCTCAGAATGTTTAGTCCTTTTCACATGGCCCTTCACCTCCCTGCCCAGTCTTATGTCTCTCATGCCCCATTACACACCCACCTCAGTCACAGGGCACCCCTCTGCATCCCTGGAACACAGCGACTCTCATGCTCTGATGCTGTTCCCCTTAGCCACTTAAAACGGTCCCTTTTCCGGAAATCTTCCTTTTCCTTCCAGAATGAAATGCTATCTATCTCCTTTTTGTCACATAATAACCCTTCCGTAGCAGTTAGCACACGGCCTTTCTCTGAGTACGTTACCTGTACCGGCCCTAGCTGGGATACATGAGATCATACTTAGCTTCGTTTCTCCTCTTCCTGCCCCTGCGAACAACACACAGCCCACTGCATGTATAGCTGCTGTTCAGCAATCTCTGGGGTTTACTCGAAAATGAATCCCATCTCTGTTTTCTACAATAAACATATGCGTGATGGTTCCTTACACTAATCATTACTTGAGCTTTCTTGGAGTTTATTTGCTTACCTTTTGCATCTTTGCTGGTTTTCATTTGAATAATTTAAATTTATCTCAAAAAGTCCTTGTAACTTTTGTTATATTCAAAAGGCTAGCAAC
This sequence comes from Mormoops blainvillei, assembly GCA_004026545.1. Classification (NCBI taxonomy): domain Eukaryota; kingdom Metazoa; phylum Chordata; class Mammalia; order Chiroptera; family Mormoopidae; genus Mormoops; species Mormoops blainvillei. The sequence continues at coordinate 33,902 of PVJD01009430.1, forward strand.
TGTAGAAACTATCAGGGTTAATCCATAAAAGGAGTTATTCCACAAACAGTAAGGACAGAATAGAAAGGCCACTGCAAATGTATTCTATCAAAATAAGAATTAAAAGGTAGGAAAACAACAGGGAAGTCTACCTTCGTTTTAATGCAAAGTGCACAACTGACATTTTCTGTCTCTTCCTTACCCAGAAAAAGCAAAACATCTATGATAAGATTCATTGCTTTTTAGCTCTAAATACAGTGAAATTTCTATTTCACTTTGTTAGTACAGTCTCATACAAATTTAATAAAACTGAATGTTTATTTGCACTCTGGAGAATCTGTAAGTACTAAGAGTAACAAAAAAGTATTCACTCATAGTGTATAAATAATCACATTAAAATAGATTGGTGTAACTGACTGAACATAAATAATTGCTGAAATCCATGAAATCAATTTTATCTAAATTCCAATTGGAAATTTCAGATTTTATCTTTATGGCAATCCAGTGCCAGTAGTCTCATTGCTACACTAGAGAAAAATCAAAAAGATGTTACAGCTAGACAATCAAAGACACCAATTTTAAGCCTTTAACTTCACTTTTGGTGATAATAAGAAAATTAAGTATCATTCACATTTGAATGGTTTTCATCTAAATATATTTTATTCTTATTCAAAACTTCTTTTAACTATTATTTTGTGGGATATTATAATAAGATTTTACACTTAGGAGTTTTATTATGCTGGATTTATCATCAATGGGAAATAACTTTGTTAATTAAAAAAAATTTAAGGATCCATAACTAACTATAAAACTCTTTAACTCTGCACACTTCTCCTAGGTTTCTTGTTCCCTTGATCACTATAAAGCCTGACTACATCATTCAAAGAAGAGAGGAGAAGGAAAGGAAATATCAAATTACCTTCTGTTAAGCTTCAAGCACTGTGCTTCTATTTATCCTTGTAACACTCTGAAGTTGCTGTCATAATCTCAGATTTTACACACAGGTAAACTGAGACTCCGCTTTGTGAAGGCTCACATGACTAGGGAGGGGGCTCTCTTGGATGGCTCGTGCAAGGCTCTCTTGGCAGAAGCCTGATTATGCTGGCTATGCCCATGGCCCCTTTCGAAGAGTTATCTGTATGTGGCCATATTTTCTACCAATTAACCCTGTCACTCTGGCCACAGCTAACTGGACAAGCGATTGGTGCTGGGTTCAAAGGTGGCTGCCCAGGAGGAAGCCTTCTGTGAAAAGGTAGCTGGCCAAGTGAGTGTGACCCTCTCTTACACAAGAATGCAAGATTCTGAAAGAAACAGAAAAAAGGAGCAGTGGCACCAACAGACTCAGTGGAAAGGCAGTGAGGTGGGTAGCAGCCACGGCACAATTTCGCAAGCACCGTAACAGGTGTTTCCGAGTTAGGGCCCTGGAGGAAAGGATTGCTAGTAGGAAGGCTTTGCAGGCAGGTGCTTCTAAACAGAGCTTAGGTAGTATTCACAAAGTGCTCGTTAAGAAAATGGCAACTAAACTAAAAACAGAAAGGTTTCCTAAAATCTCTAAATCCTTGAATATGCAAATTATTGTAATCAATATTTCAACAGAACACGATTCAGTGTTTTTAGTTCTGCATAGGCAAAAACATTCATTTTTAGAAAACTAAGGCTGAAAAAAAAAAAAGGAGAAAAGAAAACCAAGGCTGCAATAACAAAGTAAGGAGACAGCAAGATTAGAATCAACAGAGGTTTTTTTTTTTAACTGAAATGCCCAGGCCCCACGTCAGGTTAATAAAGTCAGAAACTTAGGGGTTGGGTCCAAGAATTATAAAAGCTTCCCAGACTGTTGAGCATCCATAAATGAGACCCACTACTCAAGACCAATGGGTCTCAATATGTGGCCCAACAATCACTAGTATCAAGGTCACCTAGGATCCAGTTAGAAATGAAAACCCCAGATCTACTGAATTTGAAACTCTGAGGGCGAGGCTTAGCAGCCTGTGTTTTCTAAGACAAACTGGGTGATTCTGACACATGTCTAAGTCTGAGAACCATGGCCTTAGATGATGTTAAAAGGCCAGTCTTTCTTTTATTTATCTAATTTCTATGAACTACAAATATGGCAGACAGTGGCTGATTTCCTCAGCAAAGAAAACTGAGGTAAAGACATAAAAACACACTTAGATAATGAGGACATTAGAACACAATGACGAACAAGTAATTCAAAAAAGATGTTTATTTATATTTTTAATTATATAAAAGTCAATATATAAACTTACATGTATGAACTATATTTAAAAAGAAAAAATTCCAAAATAATAGCCATGTGGCTTTTGAGTGATTATAATGTTTTTTTAAATAGTGACAATGGCCCTGGCTAGGGTGGTTCAGTGGACTGAACGCCAGCCTGAGAACCAAAGGGTTGCTGGTTCAATTCAGTCAGGGCACATGCTTGTGCTGCAGGCCAGGTCCCTGGTGGGGAGAATGCGAGAGGCAACCACACATTGATGCTTCTCTCCCACTCTTTTCTCCCTCCCTTCCCCTCTCTCTAAAAATAAATAAATAAAATCTTTTTTAAACTAGTGATAATGTATTATCTTCATAATTTTGAAAAAGTATATATTTAAAACACAACATCTTGATCCCTACCTCATACTATACTCAAAAGTTAAAAACAAAACAGTTAAATTATTAGAAAGAAATAAAGGAGAGTACTTCTATGGTGTTGGGGTACAGAAAGCTTTCCTAAGGAAAAAAAAAGCAAAAAACTTAAAGTGATTGATACATTTGAAAACATCCTAATTTTAAACTGCTGTCAAATGTAAGATTCCATAAACAAAATGAAAAAAGTCAGAGACTGTGAAAAGATAACAGATATAGCAGACAACAGGTCACTCCCAGAATACGTATGAAAAAACTCTCACTGATCAATACAAATTCTAATTAATAAGGAACTGATAAAGCACATAACTGTGAGGAAATTCAAAACAACTCAAAAACACATGAAAAATTACTTAAACCCACTAGTAATGAGGAAAGTAAAAGCTGAAACAATGAGATACAATTTTCATCTATCAGATTAGCAAAGCTTAAAAAGTCCATCAATACTAAAGTGCGCTTTCATGCTTCGGTGTTGGGGAATATACGTAAATTGGTGCAGCTGCTTTGGCTAACAACCAAGCCAGCACACCCAGCAAGTGGACTTCTGGGTATGAAGCCTCATATCAAGCACATACACACATGTGCACAGAGAAATATGCACTCTGCTGTCCTTACAGCATTGCTTTGTGATAGCAAAAATGTGGAAAGAACCTAAATTTTCACTAGCAGGGAAAAAGGTAAGTGAAACGTGGTACCTTTATTCAAAGATGTACTATACAACAGTTAAGAGAAATAAAGAGATCTATGTGTATCCACGTGGACAGTTCCCAAAAATTGTTAAGAAAAAGCAATTTACAGAATTAAATTTAAGACCATTTATATGAATTCTTGAAATACCTGAGACATTTTAATTTTCTATCCAGCCATCTAGCTACATAAAAAATAATTTTAAAATAAGCTGTAAGAATACACATCGAACTCACAACAGATGTTACTGATACTTCTGCGTAAGGGATAGGCTTCTTTTTCAGCTTTTAATCCCCCACCCTTTAAAAAAAAATCCCTTGCAAAAAAAAAAAAATCAAATTAACATGCTACATAATATGAGCATTAGCACCCATAGTGATGATCTGAGCCTGGTGTGCTAAAATCATGTGATTTTTATCATTTTATTATTATACAAGCAAGCAAGTTGAAATTAGATGACACTTACGCATATAAGGCAGTTTTTCTGGGCAGGGGAGGTATGGTGAATATGTGAAGTTTTCCGGAAGGTATGTTGTTGTTTGAACAAGATAATCACTTGAATTATTGCCTTCAGGGTAATCTTGGAGAGAGAGAAAAAAGTTACAACCAAAAAATTGCCTTTTGCTTTGCTCCTAGTATGAAATATTTCGCCATCATTGTGAGATCTGCAATACGCAATCTGCAGTACTTAAAAGGAATTACCTACAAAGAACTAATGAAGGCAAAATGCTATTGCCATGGCTACTCTCCCATTTATCATTCACTGCTGCCAGAATGGACCTCAGCAAGATTTCCCAAGGGAACTCTGGGACAAGTCCAGAGAACATCCTGGTCCCATCCGTGCATGAGTACACAGCAGGCCCATCTGCAACCACAGAAGAACACCTGCTCCCATCCCCACCCGGCTGACCCAGATTGAAAGGGAGTTTGACAATACACGAGGGACTGAGGGAATCCTCTCCACTACAATAGCCAAGGGTGTTCAGGACAACCACACAGACACGAGCCCTGCTTTGAGCATCCACAGAGCACAGGGGTGGGAGTAATGCTTTCTCACCACCCCAGACTTAGGAAACTGAAATTTACCCACTCAATTTACTTCTGTAACACAGCTCATGTTAAATCTTTGAATTAGTCATTTCCAACCTGTCCGCTGCACTCCCTGGGGAGCCCTAGAGGTACTGTTACATTAGGTCCATTATCTTTAGATTCAGCAAGCTACAAAGCATAGAGGGCACCGGTTTAGCACCCCAAAGTCAAATGCTGAGTTCAAATCCTTGCTCCCAACACAAAGTAGCTTTGTGGTACACTGCAAGATAACATGGTTTCTCATCTGTGCCCACTTCATGTTGTTCTTTTCAGATCTCGGTAAGATAAATGTATCAAGTGCTTAGAGCAATCCTGTCCCACAAAAGAGTACATATTCAGTAACCACAGCCATGAGCAATTGGTTTAGAGAGGGGCACCTGACCCAATCTGGGACAGTCGGAGCCTTAGGAGTTTTGTGCACGAAGGCAGAGATCACATTTCAGTCCCTTGCTAGAACAAAGTTCCGAACTGCCGGTTTTCCATTATGCAAGAGGGAGCCAGTCTAAGAGAATGAGACTGACATGCAGTGAGTGAGTAAAAGATAAGAGATGGAAACAGTTGATTAAACTACTTTCAGTCTCCTGGACCCACAGAAAATGAAGCTCTAGCAGACACTTCTGGAAAATGTGAAAGCTTTCTTTCAGTCTTTAGTAATCTGCTCTGATGAGAGTGATTCCTATCCGAACAGGCCTGTGTGGAAAGAGGCAGGAAAGAGAACTAGCTTCTGACTTAAGAGAGGCCTGTCAGTGATGAGCAAGCAAAAAAGGCTGAAAGTCAAAATCACATATCTTGTTGAAGGGCAAAAGGCAACCCCCCTCACTGTGGAAAAATGGTAGAATCCTGAAAATTGAATATAAAATATGTGAGAAGAGTCAAAGAAAACTAAACACCTCTCTGTACACCTTTGCTGATGATAAATATTCTTTTATCATCAAAATGGAATTTAGGGGGATGTAGCCTGATCCCTGGGAGCCAGGACAGCACTCAGAGCAGAGACTCAGCCCACCTCCAGGCCCACCTACTACACGAGGCCCTGCAAGGCTCGCTAAGCAGAGGTTTATGAGGGTCTGGTACCAAGGAAGAGACAGGAGCTGGAGGAGAAGGTCCAATTCCAAAGGCCCGCACAGAAATCCCGGTTAGGAATTTGGCAGGGCCTCAGAAACTGTGTTGCCAGAACACCCACAGGACAAATAGGGGCTGGTGACAGCACAGTTGCTAAGGCCTATTCCACCAGGAAGTGGGAAAACCCAGGTGAAAGGATCCTCCCCAAGGCCTCTCTCTGGAGCAGCCCTGGAAAGCATCTGAGGAAAATCCTCCAAACCAAAAGGGAGGGGCCATTAACCGTTTTGTATGCCCGGGGACAGACTAAAACCACAGAAACCCCTCTAGCAGTAGCCCTGATCCCTGTCTCACCCATAGATATCGGAAAATTTAAAGATATACAACATAAATAAGTATAAGAAAATCCAATAAAGTTCTGATTCTTTCCTAAAGATGCTTTAAAATACAGATAGATTAGATAGATGATAGATATCAAATTTCAAGTTATATCCCCCACAAATTTTCCCCTTTTCTGGGAACTTATGCTATGCTAGGTAAGTGTGTGTTACACCCTATGCATTTGCAGGAGCTGAAAACAGAAAATAAATAAGGTCTTCTCTGAGAGTCCACTGCCTTTATGTGTTCCAAAGACTCATGTTCTCATCCCGAGGCAGAAAAATATCATTCTGATGCAATCCTTAAAGTCATTAATTAACTTTCAATAAGAGTCTTTTCAAAATTTATTAATTCTCATCATTAATGCTTGGACCCCCTCCTCATAGCCACACACTATGATTTGGTAAATCCACACCCAACTCACAGAAAATGTAAGCTCTCTACTCATCTCTCTGCAAAACACACTGTTGAGTGAGGCAACACTGCTGAGTGTGTTTTGCACTCAACAAATCAGGTAACAGGAGGGCCGGAGGATTATCTCATTTTTTATTTTAGTGCAAGAATGACTGCATCTTTCACAAAAGAACCCATGCATCACTTTTATCAGTTTTTAAAGAACCATGTTTAAAAAAATAAAAAACCTTAAAGACATGCAATATGCACGTCCCTTAAATACAAAGTTTTGGAGCTAAAAGTGTTATTCTTGGTCACGTCATTATAAACGACCATAAGGATCTCGACTCTTTGCTAGACTTACAGACGCATCTCTGTGCTCCTTGGGTACTGCATCCAGTGGCATTTATGTCATCCAGTGCGTTACGTATATAAGTCTACCCACCCCCCTGCCACTAGTGTGAATATCTCCTTTTTTAATTCAAATTGCCTCTGATTTAAAGTATCTGATAAAATACCTACGACACAGCAGAAACTTAACACAACTGAACACTTTACAACTGCTAATGAAGCCAACAATGATTTAAGGTTTTGGGGACTATATGTAATGAATCCACAAAATCATTATTCCAACAATGTGGTCAGGAGCAGTTTTAAAAGGCTATGCATGATACATGCATTTGAGACTGATCCGCCACAACTGCTCAGAGGTATAGGCATTATTTCATCTAAGGAATGGATGGACAAACACGTACAGCGACTTCTGGGCCTCCTGCCTTCTTCCTCCCTTCCCAAGCCACACCCAGAAGAAAGGGAAACACAGAATAAAAAGTGCCACACAGGTCCCCACCCCCAGCTCTCACTGGTCCTTAGCACATAAGGGAAAAGAAGAACAGGACCAACAGAGACCGCTCTTCCTACAAAAGGGCAGACTAAAGTGGTAACAGAAACTCAATGAGAGTTCTAATCTGTCTACCACTAGCTTGTCATGCCAGTCTGGCAGTGTCTGAGGGCCTCGGAGCATGCATCCATTAAATAAGGAAGCGTGCAGAGTTATTTCTAACAAACCTACCAGCTACAAGGCATGGCACCAGCAGATTATGAGAGTATGTGATTTCTTTACAAAAATAATTTCTACATAATCTATTTACACTTGATGCTTCAGAAAGGTACAGGGGTGCCCTGGCTGGTGTGGCTCGGTAGACTGAGCTAAAGCCTGCAAACCAAAGGGTCGCCGGTTCAATTCCCAGTCAGAGCACATGCCTGGGTTGCAGGCCAGGTTCCCAGTGGTGGGGACACAAGAGGCAGCCACACATTGATGTTTCTCTCCCTTTCTTTCTCCCTCCATTCTCCTCTGTCTAAAAATAAATAAATAAATAATATATTTTTAAAAGGTACGGGGTTAAAAAACCCTTTTTTAAATCAAATATACTTAGAAGTATCACAACCTATTTGCCATTAAATGTTAAATTTTACTTTTTATATTTTCATTAACATATAACATTGTATTCCTTTTAGGTGTACAACATAATGATTTGATAGATGTGTGTGTTGCAAAATGATTACCACAGTTTAGTTACTATCCATCACCTCACATAGTTACAAATTTTTGTCTGGTGATGAGAACTTTTAAGATCTAATCTAGCTATTAAATTTTAAATGAGCCAGTACATGTTAATCCATTCTCCCCTAGAATTCTGTTAGTTTTCTGTACATTTTATGGCAATTATCTCCTTTTTGGCATATCATATTTGAGAACTTTTAAGATCTAATCTAGCTATTAAATTTTAAATGAGCCAGTACATGTTAATCCATTCTCCCCTAGAATTCTGTTAGCTTTCTGTACATTTTATGGCAATTATCTCCTTTTTGGCATATCATATTTGGCATATCATATTTGAGTAAGTTCATACAAAAATAAACAACTGCATTATAAATATGCTCCCATCCCTCTGAGAAACCTCATATAAAGGATGTTTTTGTGAATGTTGCATCCCCAAAATCTAGGTAAGTATACCAACTATACTAATTGTTCAATATAAATGAAAATGGCAGAGGCTCATCCTTGCCTACTCACACTCCCTTTCCCCTTTCTCCCGAGGTAACAGAAGCCCAGTTTCGTTCAGGGCACCAGTGAGCCAGCTCAGAAACTGTTAATTCCCAGTGCCCTTAAGGTTGAGCTCTGGCTGGTGAGACATAAGCAGAAATATAGTGTGGGACTTCCTGGAAGGCTCCAGAAGACTACCTTCAATCCTTTTCTCCTTCTTACTGACCCAAATACCAACATAAAGACTGGAGACCTGGCAACCATCTTGTACTGTGAAGCTACACAGAACCCCAGATGTGCCACTTCCAAACTTCCATTACATAAGAACATAATCTTCATGTGTTTAAAGCATCGCAATTGGGTCTCTCTTACAACCAAGCCCAATTCCTAACTGATACAATGACTGACTGTCTCCTAAAAACAGTCTACTGCCAATAAAGGGACATATGAAAAGTTTTTAAAGGTTCATAAAAGTAAGCAAACTTTAGTCAAAGTATGCACTGGCTATTCAGTCTTTACTGAAACTATGGCTCAGTGAAAAGAGAAGGATTTCCTTTTTTTTTTTTTTTTTTTCAGTTTTCGGAGGTTGAGAGGAAAGTTCATCTTGTCCAAGCAATTGGTTCTTCTAATTATGCTTAACATTCATACATATAACTTACTCATACCCCAGGAAAAGAACTTGATTATACAGAGAATTTTAGTGTTCGTTTGTACAAATAGAGTTACCTAAAGATGCTTCGTATCTCTGTTAATGAACGCCTCCATGGTCAATTCATTCAATCAGGATAAGTCCTAAAGAAGCTTTTAAAATGTATAAACTTCTAAAATTAGCCTACTATTCAGAAGACCAGTTAATGAAGAACACCAGTTAATGAGACTTTAGCTGTACTACTAAAATATCAACTACAATGAGAGAGTCTTTCTAAAAGAAATTAAAGAAGAAAACAATTAAGAATTTTTTGATTTGTGGTGACCATAACACAAATTTGGCAAATGACTACAATGGATTTTATAGAAGCACATATAAAATTAAACTGAGAATCTATATGTTACAGTCTTCAATTTTTAGAAGGGTCTAAAACTATTGTCCACCTTAACATGCATTTTAAGAAAGAATATCTATGGTTGGGCCATAAGGATGTCCTATTAGAGGAGTATGTGTGTATATTGTTTACAGTGGTACAATGAAGAACTGTTGACACAAATTAAATCTTTAATTTTAACTGTTTAAAATGAGAATACAGAGGGTGCAACAACTGACAATCAGCTACTGAACCCTTTAAAGTCACACCTCACAACCCTCCGGAGACAATGTGGAAACCCTGCCATAAGGAGCATGAGCATTCTTCCACAGCAGTTAAGCCTGTTTACATCAATTTTACCATCGCTAACCTGGCCTATTACTTAAATTTTTACCTTACGTGTTTCTTATGGACGTTCTTCTTCCAGACAATACTTTAAATACACTAACAGCAGCCACTGATTTTCAATTTTTTACAATTTTTCCTTTAGCCACTACGAAGTCCATAAAATTATTAAGAACTATCTATCATTTTTTAAAAATAAGTATTTTCTAGACATAGTTGGGGAAACATTTTAGGAATTAGAATGAGCATAAAGAACGGGGGCAGAGCAGCTACTATGAATACATTATTGTTTTTGTAGTTAATTTCTCTTAAGTACAATAGAATTGAAAAAATACAAGCTGCTTTTCTATTTTGTTTATGTTTGCAAAATTAACTTACGCATCTTTGTACAAAACCCTTATCACTTGCACACAGGTATGGGGGCCACACCTTTATAGGTCCTAGAATATAAACAGTCCTGGCCGGAGCAGGAGAAGAATTTCCCAGTACACTCAGAAGGAGACACCCTCATCTTTAACAGGGAGTTACTTGGAGGCAAGACCAGAACTTGAGAGATCCGGTTACTGCTTTATAACCACAAGGATAAGAAGTAGGAGCAAAGCAAGATTTAGCAGGAAGCAGTCTTACCTGTACCATTGATGGTAGTGTTCTTATTTGTGTAAAGCCTGATCATATGTCCTATTGTTTTCACATTTTCTCGCAACATCATTCCTCGAGCTTGTACCATAAAGAGATATGTGTTGGCTATAAAAGAAAAGAAGAGGATGTCATGACTCAGTAATCTTTTTTTTAATTTAATAAAATATTCAGAATTGGGGAACTGCCCAATAAACCCAAACTGACTCGATTAACATGTTCAAAGGGAAAACAGACATATGAAATGACTATTTCTCATTATCAAAAACTTACCAAAAAATTGCTTTTTAAAAATCAAAGTGAAAAATTAAAGTAGTAATATCCATCAAATAGAATAAGGCTCAATGAACAAACTGAAATATCATAATGAATTATTTTACCCATAAATGATTTTCTACTACAAAATACACTTGGAAATTTCAAAGAGACATTTTATTACAAATATGCAATCATATAGTTATAAAATGTACTTCTTCTAATTCTGCATTAATTCCCTCAAACCAAAATCTCCACAAAGGTGAGGATTCCTTATCTAATTATAAATATACCATAAATCACCATAACATCTAGTACGGATATGGATCTGGCAAATTCTCAATGTGTTGGGCTGCACACGACAGGATTATCAAGAATCAATATCTATTCTGATAATTTCTAACAGTTAATTACTTCAACTTTTACACTCCCTTTGAATCACAGATCCACCTACCAGGATTGTAAAAGCAGACAAAATCAAAATCAATGTGCACTTTCAAAGTTGGTCAATTTAATTCTTTGTTCTAAGTGCTTTAAAAATAGACTCCTAATTTCTTCCTTTGGCAGAAACTGGTAAACTGACAAAGATTACAAAAAATACCTGCCTTTTGAGATGTCACATCTCAAGCATAAAGCCCCCAAATCATAAACTCCAATCAAACAAGAGAAGGCGGCTCATTATCATGGAAAAACCAAGAAGGTGCAAGGCTCAGTTAATGACTCTTTCAATTTTAAGATAAACTGTCTCGGAATACAATCACGACATTCTCAAATAACGGAATGTGAAATGAAAAAACTGAAAATGCCAACTAATTTTCTGAACCCCGCTCTACGTCCTCAAGATAGTACAGACAGATGAGGTAAATGTATTGTTTACTACCTCCTTTCCCATTTATTATATAAATTTGAACTTGCTCAAAGTACAAATGAGCAGAGACTAAATAAAACTAGTAGAGAAATACAGTAAAGTAACACTTTTCCTTTCACCTTCAATTCATAGAGGAGAAACAAAAATCTAGGTTTCACATAAGCTTTACCTCAATCAGTTTTAAGAGCATGACTACATCCTCTCTAAAAAACAGTCCTATAATTAGATTTGACTTGTTTAGGCTTGAATTTATTATACTGGTTTACAAACATCACATGTTTTTATCATGTTTTTGCTACTGGGTGGACTTGAACAGAAGAGAGACAAAGTGAAAAACAAAGACAAAGAATAGTCAACCAAAAATGTGAGAAAATGTTCAATAAAAGTCAAATGAACCTTGGCAATCGTACCTCAACCAAGATCTCAAGTTCAAATGAAAGGAGGCAGGAAAAAAAAAAATCCAACAGATGAGTAACACCAATTGGTTTACAACACCTTGGATCATTTAATCCTAAAGGCATACATAAAATTTGTTATCAGTGACGTAAATGTCTTACAATATTTGATCTGCACCAAACTATAAAAGAAGACCAGTCATGGGAGAGCACAGCCGAGCCAAGAGCTACGCCGAGGCTGAAACTGTCTCTCCGCCTTCAGAAAGCTGTGCTGGGCTGAGCACAGGTATGCTAGGTAAGAACAGGCATGCATCACTGAGTGTCCTGGGAACAGAATTTTAAAAAACTAGATAGCCTTTACTTTTAATTAACGTACCTATTCATATTTATTATATAAATTATATAAAATGGACATCTTAAAACCAAGTCAAATTTAAGTAGCAAGGAAAAGATCTGGGATAGAAAAAAATAATGTCAAACTTTTCTAGAAACTTTCAAAATTCCAGATAACAAAACTGTTAAGAAAATAATGATCACTGATGGCACTTGTGACAAAGGTGAGCCATTTACCAAAAGAATGCATTTACTGTTCACTAATAAATGTGAGAAAAAATAAGGCAAAACACCAACCTCTCCAAATGGAAAATCTATTAGTTTATTTTAAATCCTGTACAGCTAATTGAGCCACATCCCTTAGGTTAATGGTCCTCATGGGCTGAATCCCTGAAGATCAGAACCCATTAGGAAATGAAGCTGTGGTTAAATAGGGAGTCTTGCTAACAGGAAGAAAGCGATGTGTCGAAGTGCCGCTAGTCACACTCAATCAACAGGAAAATGGTTTAAGCTGTCAGATTTCCAAACCTTATAAAACTAAGCTAATCCACACTCAAGTAACATTAATATAAAATGTAATGTCCTATTGGCAAGCCAGTAAGTTAGAGGAAATCCTTGTCTAAAATCTCTATTCCAACTAGAAACTACATCTCAAACACAAACAGGCAGCCCTTTCCCAGCCTTACCCTTTGGTCTCAACACAACCAGGAATACACTAAAAACTACAATTGCTTAATTAAAATCACGCCATGTGCTCTCTAACTTAGTTCATTTGCTATTTGCCTTTGCATAGTGAGACAGAAATTAAACTTATTTACCAGTTCTGCCTTCCAGGGGAAGAAAAACTATGACAACTTAAAAAAAAACCTTCGAAAATCAACAGTTGACAACAGCTTCTAGACACCCTACCCTGGTTTGCGAGGAAAGAGATTTATCAACTTGCCTCTTAACTTAAGGAAATGAGGAACACCTTTGCTATGACTCCATCTCCCCATCCCCTCCACACCCGGCTTTGTTCAGTGAAAGCACAGTAAGTACTCAGACAAGGAGACTATGCCCGTCTACAGTGATCTGGGAAGGTTTCCTGGTTCACACACGACATCCCTCTGCTCCAGATAGCCTTGTCCCTAACCACCAGGACATGCAGCTGCAGGTCGTTTAACAAAAAGTCAGCTGAGTGCAGAGTTGATTTTGAGGGAAGCATGTTGGTCAGGCATTCTGGAGTACAGATATAAATATAACGCTGGAGCTAGGAAAGAGGAGCTAGAAATACAATTTGGGGAGACGCTCATACAAAAGTAAAAGTGGGGACTATGGTGGTAAATTGCCACAGGAAGTTAACTGGAAAGGAGATAAGAAGGTAAAGTTCAGATGCAGATGTGGAGACAGACCACAAACAGGAGGCACGAAAGTAAAGGCCCCAAGGTAAACGGGTGAAGAAGGAAGGGGGACTGGTCAGCCACATCAAATGCCACAGAGGCTAGGAAGAAAGACTAAAACACAATAGCTTTAAAAAAACAAAAAAACTAATACTCAGTGCATATCTGCCCAGGTATCCTTAGAAGAGCTTTACATATACTCACCTACTTAAATCTTACAAGCAACCCTGTGAGGGAGGTACTAGTATTATTCCCATTTTACAGATAAAAAATAGTGAAGCATGGAGTTAGGTAATTTGCTCAGGGTCACATGGTTATGAGCAAATGGTGGAACTAGACTTCAAACTCCCATTCCATCAGCCTAGTGCTTCAACTCCCTATCACTTGGCTTCTTAAAAATGCTATCAAGAGATCACTGTCAATCTGTAAGAGAGAAGTTTTAGGAAAGTGATGAAAACAAAAGGAAAACAGGAGTCAAGTGGACAGTGACAAAGTGAAAGGAGTTAAGTTTCAAAAAAGGTAAGTGAGAGCAAGGTCAAGGAAAATTTTTCTGGAACAGGAGGGACCTGAGCATGATTGGCCTGAGTGAGGGAGGAAGGAGTAAATTGAAATTTAAGGCACTAAAAGTAGTAAGAAGAAGGAGGGGGGAAATTTGCCATTGGTTGAACAGTATAAGCGGAGGTTCTGAGCTGCGCAGGTGTAGAGCACATCCAGGTACTACCTATCCAACAGAACTGGGTAGCAATGAAAAAGAAGTTGTAACAGTCCATATGAATGGATGATGTGAAAAAAACTGAAAGGAGGGTAGAGGACTAGAGAAGTGAAGATGAGAAGCAAGGGTAACAGAGGTTAGAAAGTGCCAGAAGTGGAAGGTTGCGAAGACTGTGATCTGGACAGGTGCAAGGGAGAGCAGGCCCCAGCAATGAGGACACCCAGGGCATGGCCAAGCAGGTGAAGATGGACAACATGGACCAGACTTCCTGATAGTCACATGGACATGAGCAGGGGACAGAGTGGAGCAGGAATGCTCCAAATTGAGTACTTGCTGAAATCATCCAGGAGGCAATGTTGAAGGGCATAGGTTTCTAAACAGGAGAGAAATGAATTAGCTTTTGCTGAGTACCTATATCGGCCAGGCACTGAGCTAAGTGCCAGCTATAAATATGTATAAATATACACATGGATAAGTATATTTCAATTAATTTCTATAAGTGCTTGCCTGATGTGCACATCTTAATTCCCAAAACCTGTGAGTGTTATCTTATTTGGAAAGGGAATCTTTGCAGATGTAATTAAGTTAAAGATCATGAGATGAGACAATCATCCTGGATTACCTGGGTAGGCCCGAAATCCAATCACAAGTGCTCAGACAAGAAGAAGGTAGGGGGAGATTTTACACATGCGCACGCACACCCAAAGGAGAAAGCAATGAGAAGATGGGGGCAGAGCCTGGAGTGATGCGGCCACCAGCCTAGGAAGCCAAGGGGTGCAAACAGGCACCTTGCAGTCGGAAGCAAGGAAGGGTTCTTTCCTAGAGCCTCCAGAGGGAGCATGGCCCTGCTGGCACCTCGATTTCAGATTTCTGGCCTCCAGAACTGTGAGATGATAAATTCCTGTTGTTTTAAGCCACTCAGTATGAGGTAGTATGTGGCAACCCTAAGAAACTAACAGCACCCGAGGAGTCAGGTACAACTTTCCCCATTATAAGATTTTAAAAAAAATGCTATAGGTAGAATTAAAAAAATCAACATTCAAGCACCAGTCTGAATGACTCTGAGAGGCAGCAAGCTGGAAACAGCAACGGTTGAATGTCACAGAGGAAAGGGAGGGACAAAGATAAAAAAAATTCTTCAATGTAAAAAGTTATATGGGAAGTGACCATGGGAGGGATAAACCATATGTCAACCAATACGAAGAGGAGGAAGTCGGAAGTGGCACTTAGGGAGAATTAACATCATTACAATGTCCATGCTACCCAAAGCAATCCACCTATAGATTGACTGAAATTCCTATCAAGATTCCGATGATGTATTTCACAGAACTAAAACAAGTACTTCAAAAATGTTTATGGAACCACTAAAGGCCCCATACGGCAAGAGCAATCCTGAGAAAGGACAAAGTTGTAGGAATCATGCTACCTAATATCAAATTTTAAGGTCAGAGAAATCAAAACAACATGGCACACAGATCAATGGAACAGAACAGAGAGTCAAGGAATAAACCCACACCTTTATAGTCAATTCGACAGAGGAAGCAAGCACATAAAGTGGGCTAAAGATAGTTTATTCAATAAATCGTGTTGGGAAAATCAGACAGATATGTGTAGAAAAATGAAACTAGACCATCTTCCTACACCACGCACAAGAACAAAGTCAAAATGGATTTAAGAGACCCAAAACCATAAAAATCCTAGAAGAAAACATAGGCCATTAAAATCTTGGACACTGCTTGTAGCAATACTGTATCTGATACAGTTCCTCAGGCAAGGACAACAAAAGAATAAATACGCAAATGGGACTACATCAAACTAAAAAATTTTTGCACAGTGAAGGAAACCATCAACAATATAAAAAGACAACCCATGGAATGGGAGAACATATTCCCCAATACATCTGATAAGGGGTTAGGATCCAAAACTTAGAAAGAAGTTATAAAACTCAACAGCCCTCCCCCCAAAAAATGGGCAAAAGACCTGAATAGACAAGACACTTTTCCAAAGGGGACATGCAGGTGGCCAATAGACATATAAAAGGTGCTCAATGTCACTAATCATCAGAAAAATGCAAATTAAAACCACAATGAAATACCACTTCAAACCAGTCAGAATGGTTATCAACAATAAAACAACTAACAAGTGCTAGTGAAAATCTGGAGAAAGGGGAACCCTTCTGCAGTTTGGTGGGAAGGCAGATTGGTGCAGCCACTGTGGAAAGCCGTATGGAGATATCTCAAATAATTAATAATGGATCTGCCCTTCGACCCAGTGATCACACTTTTGGGAGTATATCTGAAGAAACCCAAAACATTAATTAGAAAAAACATAAGCACCCCTGTGTTCATTGCAGGGTTATTTACAATCACCAGGATATGGAAGCAGCCCAAGTGTCTGTAAGTAGATGAATAGATAAAACAACTATGGGACATTTACACAATGGAATACTACTCAGACATTAAAAAAAAGAAAACTTTACCCTTTGTGACAGCATGGATGGACCTGGAAAACACTATGCTAAGTGAAATAAGCCAGTCGGAGTAAGACAAATAGCATATGATTTTGCTCATATGTGGAATCTAAGGAACAAACTGATCTAACAGGCAAAATAGAGTCAGGCTCATAGAGAGAGAGCCGGATGACAGCTCTGCGCAGGGGAAGGGGGGAAGGTTAGAGGGTGGAGGTAACAAGCAAGAAGGAAAAAGCGCTCATGGACACAGACAACAGTGTGGTGATTGCAGGGTGAGGAGGGTATACGGGGGATAAATGGTAATGGCAAAAAATACAATAAAAATAAATTTTTAAAAAAGAAGGGGCACTTAAAGTTACAGGAGGGAAAATGGTTTCCCATATTATCTACAGAACATATAAGGAAACAGACAATATGGAAAAAAGCAAAATACCACTTATAAATGCCCCTTGATATTAACTACAGATACCTGGATCAAGAATCTCTGAATTTCTAAGAACTCACAATAATCTTTTAAGTATCTATTTCAGATGCTTAAAGGCTTTCTCCTTTCCACATCTAGTCCCTTTTCAACAAATTCTCAGAAATTACGCATCTAAGCTAGTAAAGCTAAACATATTATCTGCAATATTAATGTTATAAACCCCAGGGTTAAGGCAGACGATATATGAAATACAGCTCATACTTTGCCTAGGACCAAAGTATTGCTTGGATTTAAAACAAAAAAGTCTAGGCTCTGCCAGGTTATAAGACAATTCACTTTATGTCAAAGTATTACTTAAAGAGACTCTTACCATGGTAATAATAATTGAAAGCCAGGTATGGGCTCAAGGAAATCTGCAGTTCAAAAATTACCAACCTATCGTATCATCCTCCCTATCTTTTAGGTAAGTCATGGGCTGACTAATGAAAAGAGAAAGAAAGAACTCTGTGTTCACCATCCCACTTATCAAGCAGTCAGTACAGTGGTCACATACAGTACATGTCTAGGTCAGATCTTAGCCAATGGCTCAAGCTTTGATGATGTAGACACTAAAATTTAACATGAAATTCTTTGCAACAGGTGCTTTGCCAGTTTCACTCTGTAGTTTAACATTTAACAGTGTTATTTTCGAAATTTTATTTGTGTTTAAATACGGATCAAGGTAAAATAATTTTAAATAAAATTTGACTTTTCCAATGACCTTATTAAAGATGTTCAGGGTAAAGACATGTTTATTCAACAAATATTTATTGAATGCCTCCTTTTTGCCAAGCAGTACCAGAAACTAAGGGGCCCTTGGGGTTCCTCTATCAAAACCAAAACGCTGAAGAAGTATAAACCACCTTAAACATTGGAACTACTTTTACAACAATCAGATCATCGATTCAAGATAGTTTAAACTTGACTTCTAGTCAAGATGGAGGCATAGATAAATACGCTTCACCTCCTCACACAACTACAGAAAAAATTACAACCAGACCTCAAAACATATGATACCCAGAGCTATCAGAAAAAGAGCTATATGGAAGTCCAACAACCAAAGATTTAAAGAAGCCACATACATCCAGGTGGGCAAGAGGAGCATACAGGGGCAGACAGGTAGCAAAACAGGTGGTCCCACATTCACATGCGATGGATAAAATTGGGAAGGATACCTCAGGAGCGAAGGGATGATCCCAGCCCCAGGCCAGACCACACAGCCCGGGATTCCAATGCCAAGAAGATAAATCCCCATAATTTCTGGCTGTAAAAACCACTGTGGGTTGGGGCAGTGGAAGAAACTGCCAAATTTTCAAGAGACTCCACTTAAAGAGCCTACATGGGGTTAGAACTTACTCAGAGCCACCACCTCTGGGATTCAGCACCAGGGCAACAGCTGAAAGGGCACCAGTCACATATGGGGAGTAAGTGAAGTTACTGGAAACACGGCAAGTGCCAGGCAGACCTCCAGAACCCAGGCAGTGGCGCTGTCCTCTCTCCAAGCACTCCCCACACAGAGCAACAAAGCAGTGGAGCGAGTTGCCCTACCCTGGCAATTACCTAAGGCTCCACCCCACACAGTTTACAAGTGCCTTTTCTGCAACAGGCCATGCCACTAAGACAGGGAGGCAAATCAGCTCTACCTAACACGCAAAAACTCAGGGAGGCTGCCAAATTGAAGAGACATAGAAATATAGCCCAAATGAAAGAACAGAACAAAACCTCAGGAAAAGAACTAAATGAAATGGAGATAACCAACCTAACAGATGCAGAGCTCAAAACGCTGGTTATCAAGATACTCAAAGAATTCACTGAGTATGGCAATAGCATAAAAAAGACTCAGAAGGAAATGAAGGTTACATTATGTAAAACAAAGAAAAATCTACAGGGAACCAATAGTGGAAGGGATAAAACTGTGAATCGAATCAACAATTTGGAACGTAAGGAAAAGAAAAACATTCAACCAGAACAGCAAGAAGAAAAAAGAATTCAAAACAACAAGGATAGAATAAGAAGCCTCTGGGACATCTCCAAAAGTACCAACATTTCATATCATAGAGGTGCCAGAAGGAGAAGAGGAAGAGTAAGACATTGAAAACTTATTTGAACAAATAATGAAAGAAAATATCCCTAATTTGGTGAAGGAAATAAACATACAAGTCCAAGAAGCACAGAGAGTCCCAAACTAGTTGGACTCAAAGAGGACCACACCAAGACACATCATAATTAAACTGGCAAAGGTTAAAGATAAAGAGAGAATCTTAAAAGCAGCAAGAGAAAAGCAAAGAGTTATCTACAAAGGAGTTCCCATAAGACTGTCAGATGATTTCTCAAAAGAAACTTTGCACACAAGAAGGGACTGGCAAGACATATTTAAAGTGATGAAAGGCAAGGACCCCTACAAGCTAGATTATTCTATCCAGCAAAGCTATCATTTAGATTGGAAGGGTGCATAAAGTACTTCCCAGACAAGGTAAAGCTAAGGAAGTTCATCATCACCAAGCTATTATTACATGAAATGTTAAAGGGACTTATTTAAGAAAAAGAAGATGATCAAAACCATGAACATTAAAATAGTTCACAACTATAAACAACTGAATCTAAGAAACAAACCAGGCAAACAACCAGAACAGGAACACAATCATAGATAGGGAGATCATTTGAAGGGTTATCAGCTGGGAGGGCGAAAGGAGAGAATGGGGGAAAAGATGCAGAGATTAAGAAGCGTAATTAGTAGGTACAAAATAGACAAGGGGATATTAAGAATAGTATAGGAACATGAACTAAGGGAGGGGATTGCTGGAGGGAATGGGGGCATTGGGCAGAAGGGAGCAAAGGGGGAAAAACTGGGACAACTGTAATAGCATAATCAATAAAATGTATTTTAAAAAGATAGCTTAAACTTAGCTGATAATTCAAAAAACAGATTCTGAACCTTGAAATATGAAAACACTAACACAAGACAGCTATCAGACCCATCACTTGTTAATTCACTGTTACTCAATTAAAATAAATGCATAGCTTCTTTAACGCATGACAGGTGCACAAAGAATTAAGAGTTATAAATCACATTGGAGAAAAGTCAAGTCAGAAGGAAATGAGGGAATTAAGAAAGGAAAAATGCAGGAAATTAAGTAGAGTTTTTAAATTAAATCAGTAGGGAAATTTACCTAATGAAATTAGAGAATAAAAGATGAAACTGTAAATAAACATCCACAGAAAACACTATAAAATTATGAAAAATTGATGATTTCAGAGTACATAAGGTAAATGTGAAAGGAATCTCAATCCACTTATGAATTTTATCATGAGAAAAAATATAAGTGAGACCAATCTGAACTATGTTTTACAATCATGCTCAACATCCTCTTGTTTTCACAATTAAAATACCTTTCACAATTTCAACTTATTCATGAAAACGAAATGACTGTAAAACAAGCGGGCGAGAAATGAACAAAGCATGGGAAATGAATTTCAAAGATTTTCAAAGTTAAATATTTTTAAATCACTAAACAAGACACCGCCCTCGCCGGGTAGATCAGTTGATTACAGCGTCATCCTGATGCACCAAGGTTGCGGGTTCCAGTCCCACTCAGAGCACAAACAGGAAGCAACCAATGAATACATAAATAAGTGGAACAAAAAATCTCAATCAATCTCTCTCTTTCTCCCTCCCCTACTCCCTCCCTCTCCTTCTCCCTTCCTCTCTCTTGTTCTCTCTCTAAAAAATAACCAATGAATAAGTGGAACAACAAATCAATGTCCCTCTCACTAAAAAAAAAAACCAATGATGTATAAATAAGTGAAAAAACAAAGCGATGTTTTCTCTCCCTCTCTCCCTCCCTCCCTCTCTAAAATCAATATAAATAAATAAATAAACAGTCTCGTTATAATTATTTACCACAGATCTCTTGATTCAAATTTTTAAGTCCAGTTTTTCCTTCTCCGAGTCAAACTGGAAATTGCACTATAATTAAGTCATAACTTCTGAGCAGTTAACTTAATCATCAGGAAGGCAATACATATTACATGGTTTCAGTAAAGTCTTACTAACACCAGCAAGCCTCAACTATTACAAAAGAATATTTCAATCAAGATATGTTATACTAACAAACTTCATATAATTACTCAACTCTAAAGATATTATCAAAAGATTTTTCCAGCCAAATACTGATTTTTTTTGTTTCTTTGTTTTGTTTTTAAAGTATAATTGACACAAATTATGTTAGTTTTAGGTGTACAACATCATTCAACATTTGTATACATTACAAAAGAATCACCATAGGTCTGTCACCATACACAGTTACAATTTTATTTCTTGTGATAAAAACTTTTAAGATTCACTTATTTAGCAA
Source organism: Mormoops blainvillei (assembly GCA_004026545.1). Lineage (NCBI taxonomy): Eukaryota > Metazoa > Chordata > Mammalia > Chiroptera > Mormoopidae > Mormoops > Mormoops blainvillei. Next base: position 55,416 of record PVJD01009430.1, read on the forward strand.
ATTTCAATTTTGCAATACAGTATTATTGACAATAGTCACCATGCTGTACATTATATCCCCATGACTTACTGATTTTATAACTGGAAGTTCGTACCTTTTGATCCCCTTCACCCATTTCACTTACCCCGCATGCTCTCTCCTCTCTCTAGCAACCACCAATCTGTTCTCCACCTGTGAGATTGGTTTTGCTTTCTTTTGTTCTTGTCATTCCACATATAAATGAAACCACACAGTTTTGGTTTTCTCTGACTTATTTCACTTAGCATAATACCCAAGGTTCATCCATGTCACAAATGGTAAGATTTCATTCCTTTTTATGGCTGAGCAGTATTCCATTACATATATCTACTGCATCATCTTTATCCATCATCTATCAGTGGGAACTTAGGTTGCTTCCATATGTTGTAAATAATGCTGCAGCGAACATAGAGGTGTATATATTTTTGAATTAGGTTTTCATTTTATTTGGATAAATACCCAGAAATAGAATTGTTGGATCATATTCCAACGAAAATTCTATTTTTAGTTTTTTGAGGGACCTCTATTTTCTGTAGTGGCTGCATGAGTTTACATTCTGACCAGCCGTGCCAGAAGTTTCCTTTTTCTTCACATAATCACCTACACTTACCTCTTCTTTTTCATAATTGCCATTCTGACAGGTGTCTCATTGTGGTTTTGATTTACATTCCCCTGATGATTAGTGATATTGAGCATCTTTTCATGTACCTATTGACTCTATATGCCTTTTTAACAAAAATGTTCAGATCCTCTGCCCATTTTTAAATCAAACTGTTTGTTTTTTGTTATCAAGTTGTAGAAGTTATTTATATATTTTAGATATTAATCACTTATCAGATACATGGTTTGCAAATGTCTTCTCCCATTCAGTAGTCTGCCCTTTGGTTTTGTTGACTGCCTTTGCTATGCAGAAGCTTTTTCGTTTGATATAATTCCACTTGTTTATGTTTGCTTTTGTTGCTTTCGCCTTTGAAGTCAGTTCCATAAAACATAACTAAGGCCAATGTCAAGGAAGTTTACTGCCTATGTTTTCTCCTAGGATTTTTATGGTCTCAAGTCTTACATTCAAGCCTTTAATCCATTTTGAGTTGTTTGTGTATGGTGTAAAATGGTGAACCAGTTTCATTCTTTGCCTAAGACTGTCCAGCTTTCCCAACACCACTTATTAAAGAGACTCTCCTTTCCCCATTGAATCTTTTTGCCTCCTTTGTCATAAATTAATTGATCACATATACCTGGGTTTATTTCTGGGCTCTCTATTCTATTCCATTGATCTATGAGTCTGTTTTAGTGCCAATACCATATTGCTTTGATTATTATTGCTTTGTAATAGAATTTGAAATCCAGGAGCATGATGCCTCCCACTTTGCTCTTCTTTCTCAATTGTTTTGGCTGCTCAGGGTCTAGGCAAACTTTAGGATTGTTTGTTCTATTTCTATGAGAAATGCCATTGGAATTTTGATAAGGGTTGCACTGAATTTGTAGATTGCTTTGGGTAATAACATTTTAACAATATTAATTCTTCCATCCACGAGAACAAAACATCTTTCCATTTATTTGTATCTTCTTCAATTTCTTCCATCAATGTCTTATAGTTCAGTGTATAGGTTTTTTACCTCCTTGGTTAAATTCGTTGCTAGGTATTTTATTTTTTTGATGCAATTGTGAATGAGATTGTTTTCTTAATTTCTCCTTCTGATGGTTATTAGTGTATAAAAATGCAATAGATTTTTGCATACTGATTTTGTACCTTACAGCTTTACTGAATTTGTTTCTTAATTCTAGATGTTTTTTGGTAGAGTCTTCACGGTTACTATATCATCCACAAATGGTGACAATTTCACATCTTCCTTTCCAATCTGGATGCTTTTCTTTCTTTCTCGAAATTGCTCTGGCTAAGACTCCCAATACTATGTTGAATAAAAGTAGAAACAGTGGGCAGGCTTCTGGCCAAGACAGAGGCATAGGTAGATGCACTATGTCTCCTCACACAACCAAAAGGAAGAAAACAAATTTAAAAACAAAAAATAATCAGAAATGCCAGAAAATCAAACTGTACGGAAGTCTGTCAACCAAGCAGTTAAAGCAACATTCATCCAGACTGGTAGGAGGGACAGAGACGTGGTGGAGAGGATGCATGGCAAGGCTGAGGCTGGCAGACAAGGGCAGGTAAGGCAGTGGCTGGCATACCAGGCCAGCCAGTAAAAACCTATGGGGTTTGTGGCAGCGGGAGAAACTGCCAGCCTCATAGGAGAGTTCACTTGAGAGACCCACAGGGTCCTAGAATGTACACAAGCCCACCTACCTGGGAATCGGCACCAAAAGGTCCCAATTTACTTGTGGGTAGCAGGGGAAGTGACTGAAAGCAGACAGAGAGCTAAGCAAGTGGAATTGTTCCCTCCTGACCCCTCCCCCACATACAGCACCACAAGGCAGTGACATGGGTTGCCCCGCCCTGGTGGATACCTAAGGCTCCACCCCTCACAATGTAATAGGCATGTCCATGGGCCAAAAAAAAAACAACAAAAAAATACGGCCCAAACTAAAGAACAGATCAAAGCTCCAAAAATAGAACTAGGAGATGAAGACATAGCCAACCTAACAGATGCAGAGTTCAAAACACTGGTAACCTGGGTGCACACAGAAATGGTTGAGTATGGTCGCAAAATGGAGGAAAACGTGAAGGCTATCCAAAGTGAAATAAAGCAAAATATACAGGGAACCAACAGTGATGGGAAGGAAATTTGGACTCAAATCAATGATTTGAAGCAGAGAGAAGAACTAAACATTCAACTAGAACAGAATGAAGAAACAAGAATTCAAAAATATGAGGAGAAGCTAAGGAACCTCTGGGACAACTTTAAATGCTCCAACACCCAAATCATAGGGATGCCAGGAGGAGGAGAGGAAGAGCAAGAAATTGAAAAGTTATTTGAACAAATAATGAAGGAGAATTTCCCCAATCTGGCAAATGAAATAGACTTCCAGAAAGTCCAGGAAGCTCAGAGTGTCCTAAAGAAGTGGAGCTTGAGGAAGCACATACCAAGGCACATCATAATTACATTATCCAAAATTGAAGATAAGGAGAGAATCTTAAAAGCGGCAAGAGAAAAGGAGACAGTTACCTACAAAGGAGTTCCCATAAGACTGTCAGTTGATTTCTCCAAAGAAACCTTACAGACAAGAAGGGGCTGGAAAGAAGTATTCAAAGTCATGAAAGGCAAGGGCCTACATCCAAGATTACTCTATCTGGCAAAGCTATCATTTAGAATGGAAGGGCAGATAAAGTGCTTCCCAGATAAAGTAAAGGAGTTCATTATCACCAAGCCCTTATTAAATGAAATGTTAAAGGGACTTATCTAAGAAAAAAAAGATGACCAAAAATATGAACAGTAAAATGACAACAAACTCACAACTATCAACAACTGAGCCTAAGAAAACAAAGACCAAAAAGAATCACAGAAATGGAGATCACATGGAGGGTTATTAGCGGAGAGGGGGAGGGTGGAGAATGGCAGAAAAGATACAGGGAATAAGAAGCATAAATGGTAGGTACAAAATAAAAAGGGTGAGGTTAAGAATTGTATAGTAAATGGAGAAGCCAAAGAACTTGTATGTATGACCCATGGACATGAACTAAGAGGGGGAAAGGGGGTGGGAGGAGTTGTGTGGGGTGGAGGGGAATAAAGGGGAGAAAAAAAATGTATGTATACATACAGAAAAAAACATAAAATGAAAGAAAAAGAAGAAAAAGAAAAGAAAGAGTGGGCATCCTTGTCTTCCTCCTGATTTTAAAAGAAAAGCTTCCAGCTTTTCACTGTTGAATATGATGTTTTCTGTCAGACTGTCATATATGGCCTTTATTATGTCAAGGTATGTTCAGTTTATACGCACTTTGTGGAGAGGTTTTATCATAAATGGGTGTTGAATTTTATCCAATGCTTTTTCTGCATCTATTAAGATAATCATATGATTTTTATTCTTCATTTTGGTAATGTGGTCTATCACGTTGATTGATACCAACTGTTGAACCATCCCTGGATTAAATCCCCCTTGATCATGGTTTATGATCCTTTTAATGTATTATTCAATTTGGCTTGCTAATGTTTTGTTGAGGATTTTTGTATCTATGTCCATCAGAAATACTGGCCTATAATTTTCTTTTTTGTGTAGTGTCCTTGTCTGGTTTTGGTATAATACTGGCCTTGTACAATAAGTTTGGAAACATTCCTTCCTCTTCAACCATTTGGAAGATTTTGTGAAGGGCTGGTATTACTCTTCTTTGACTATTTGGTAGAGTTCACCAGTGAAGCTATCTCATCTTAGACTTTTGGTTTGGGGGAGTTTTTTGATTACTGATTCAATCTCATTGCTATTATTCGGTCTATTCAGATTTTCTATTTCTTCATTTTTCAGACTTGGAAGATTATATGGTTCTAAGAATTTGTCCATTTCTTTTGAGTTATATAATTTGTTGCAGTGTAATTGGTCATAGTAGTCTATTATGATCCTTTGTATTTCTTTGGCATTCATTGTAATTTCTCTTTTTTGTGCCCCATTGTATTTACTTCCACCTTCTCTCTTTTTTTCTTGGTGAGTATAGATAAAGGTTGTTGGAATTTACATGGAGAGTAAAGATAAAATTGGGTTGCTACCCAAAATTCTCCAGGAGTCTCTAAACATGAGGCAAAAATACCTAGTACTAACTGGAACTCTTGAATTTGCAATGGCATGTTAATGGCATTCTGGGTACTCTCAGAAAACCTACTCTCAACCATCACTGACCTGATCTTCACCTCAAATCACAGTATTACTCGTATATTACTCACCCTGTTATTATCCTGAGAAAAGACAGAAATGGAAAGAAAAGGTCTTTTAAATATTAAATCACTGTGTCCTCCAAAAATTACAATTAAAAAAGAGAAGAATGAAAGAAATGGCAAGGAGAGGCTGTTCTGATTAAACTGGTAAACTGCAGTCTGAGGTAGTAGCAACGATAATCAGCTTGGTGAGGGGCCGAGGAAAATCGGCCTAACGGAGGATACTGCCAACACACAAAGCCTCGGGGGCCCTCAACTCTCTAAGAACTCCAAAACGAGACATAGGAAACCCAAAGCTCTAAAAACATCTCTCTGCAGTACGCCTTCCCCTCGGCTCACAGCAGCTCCCCATCCACCTCCACATTTTTACTTAGGTTAAGACCACATGAAAGGCAGGCTTGAAAGGGAAAACAAGTCACGAAAGGGAGTGTGGGTGGGAGAAGGGACAGGCGGAGGAGCAGGTCTGCCTTTTGCCTGGGTGAGCGAGGCGGCTGCAGGGTCTGACACAGCACAGAGGACCTGGGCTTAGAGGGCTATCGGAAGCCTGTCCAGTCTCCCAAGCAAGGCGCCTTTCCCAGCCTTAACGGGTTTAAAGCCCTCAGCTCAAAAACATAAAATGAAAGGAGAGATTATAAGGCCACTGGTTTCATTGTTTACAGCTCAACTAGAATGATTCGGTTTGGTTTCTTGCAAGGAGCCAAAAATCTACCTTGGAATTATCCTCACTGTTATCTGAAGTTATCCAAAAAAAGGGTTCATCTCTCTTTCATACAGTATGCCTTTAAGCTGAAGAAGAGACAGCACCAATTTTCCCCTAATCTTGCACTTTCTAGGGCAACAATGATCCGTTCCTTCCACTCAGGCACAGTGGAAAGGGTCAGATATCCCAAGACGTGCATTTCGGCTCTTCCAAAAATTGTCTATTTCAGCTCTTCCAGCAGAGACTTGGGGCAACTGACAATCTTTAGGAGACTGTCTTTCCTTCCCTTTCTTTACAGCAACACTTTCCTACTAGTGTGGGCTTGTGTATGGTAGGGACACCTTCATGGACAAAGCAGTGGGATAACTTTGGGATCTTGTTCCTGGGGCTTCTTAGCACAAAGCTTTGGCTCCAGAGACACGGGCCTCTTGTGTCCAGGTCCTCAACGTCCTGGGCCCTTGGTCGCAGGAGCAAATAAAAATATAGGGGCTATGCTTGGGAGAGGAGCACCCACAGCTACAACCACCAAAGCCCAGGGCCTATAGCACAAGGGCCTTGGGGAACCTGCTAATATATCCTATAATGACTAGGCTGGCCCCAGGATGGGTTAGAAAATTATCCACATTTTATAACGCTCAAGAGGAAAATGCATTCTGTTGCCAAACAAATTCCAAATGGTGTTTGAAATACCTATCATATACAGAGACTACAAATCTAGATTAGGAGTTTTTCTTTTAAAAATATCCTCAGACATGGCCATTTTTACCTTTAATAAACATTAACAAGCAGTAATGATTAACACTGCTGAAGAATACATGTAACACTGTATCATTCTGCCACAGTTTAACAGACTTCAAATTTATTCATTAAAAAAACAACACATATAAAAGTGTTTAGCATTGTCAGGTTTCAATACACCAATCTCCCCTTCAAAAATACCTCATTTCCCACAAGGCCCTAGGGATTAGACTCACTCGCACTGAAACAATACAGCTGAGTTACTATACACTGCTCCAGAATGGCAATCTGGCTGTGGCAGGCAGTCTCTAAGAAGGCCTCCCCGTTCTCTTGAGTGTGGACTAGAGCTAGTGACTCTTTTCCGGGGGGGGGGGGGGAAGGCAATGAAAATACAGAGAGGTCCATGTGTCAAGGAACTGAGGCCTCCAGTCAACAACCTGCAAAGGGCTGAGGTCCCCTGTCCAACAACCCTCAAATCCACATGGTTGAACTTGGAAGCAGATCGTCCTCCAGTGGAGCCTTCAGCCACCACCTTGACCAACACTTTGTGGCCTGGTAAGAGAGCTTGAACCGGGAGCACCTGGCCAAACCATGTCCAGATTCCCGGCCCGCAGAAACTCTGAGATAAGACATGCTTGTTTTTCCTAAATTTGGGGGTAATTTGTCAGAAAGTAATAGACACCTAACACACTGACCAATCCTGGCATTTTTCTCCACTGTTCCTAATCCTCTCCACATTCTCTCAAGGTGTCTAACACTCAACATCAGAATGGCACTGACGAGTCAGCTGGTGAGAGAACAAACTGCGGCTGCCATACAAACAGAGGTGATTGAATCAGGACCATTCAGTAGTCAACAATTCTTTACTAAGCTTCCAGTGTGTGCCAAGGCAGAAACCAAATCTCCTAAGCTCATCTAGGAAACAGTTCACTCTATATGGAGATTTGTTTACATAAACAGAGCCTCTCACTCTAAACAGCCACCCACCTCATCAAAACCCCTTCACTTCCCTCTCCATAGGCATCTAATTTTTGC